>JAZGVR010000041.1:0-18321 GCA_037356255.1 Thalassiosira tumida | reverse complement strand
CTATGTCATATCCATCGCTGAATTTTTTTTCTGTAAGCGATGCAAACGTACGGTAATATTGTTTTACATTTTTATCATCTTATTCCCAATTCTAACCCCACACCCCCATACCCCGATCACCCTTACTACCCCGCCGGCTCAATTATTTGTGCTAGGGTTTCTAGGGTTTCGAGGGCTCGAGAAACCCTAAACTGAATTGTATGGGCCAAAGGGTAGAAACCCTAGAAACCCTAGGACAAATAATTGCACGCCGGCTGGTGAGGAAAAAGAAAAAAAAATATATTAATTTTATTACCACTAAATGTGTGAGCTCGTTTAAAAATTTCTAGCACTTAAAAAAAAAAGGTAAAAAGTGCCTATTATAAAAAGTGCTATCAACGGAATTATTCGACACAGGGGTCTGTTATCTCCATCTTGGTGCAGTTATTGGATTTATTGTTGCTGTGAGGGACCCCTAACTTGTTCACTAGGACTTCCTTCTAACACTGCGAAAGGTTGTTTAGTCGTTTCCATGTGTAATTCATACGCAAAGAAAAGAATCAATGTTGAGTATTTTCCATGTACAACTCACTAGCGTAGATGGGAACACTAGGGATATTCACTGTTTGTTCAATGGTTGGTCATAGCTTAAATTTAACACGCGTTAACACATTCTAGCTGTCCTGGAGGAATTTACACCACGCCTTTGCCGACAAAAGCTTCATCACAACTATGTGGCATAGATTGTATTGGCCGCCTTAGTTGTATACAGTACAAGCACAAGCATCAGATATTTGAAAAGTAACATAGTTTTCCAACACTCTACTTGGAAATGAAAAGATAGAGACACCTAGATTGTTGAAGTGAAGAGAATCTTCCGTATTCCATACCCCACTACTGGGCTGTGAGCGTGTCTTCACCTTACCCAGGTGACAGCACCACTGATACAGGGACCCCCCCCATATACTCACAGCCCCCTTACATGCCCACCTGGATTCCTCGGATGGGGAGCCCTGTCCCATCCTACCAGATGTCACTACTGCTACAGCATGGCTCAAGTTAGCCTCCACCAGGAATCGAACCCGGGTCCACTGATATAGAGTTTATGTCGCATACCACTATCCCACCTGTATAGGTAGATGTAGGTGGCTATAGCCCTGACTTGACTTCAGGAGGTCCGGGGTTCAATCCTCGGATGGTGCACCGTGTCCACGGGTTCGATTCCCTGTGAAGGCACTATATCTACGCTGTGGCAGTAGTGACATCTGGTATGATGGGACCGGGATCCCCGTGTGAGTTAACCCAGGTGGGCATGTAAGGGGGCTGGTGATGACGGGACGTACCCGGACACAGCCCAGCAGTGGGGTGGGGGAATACAGAAGATTCTCTTCACTCGAACACAAGTTAACTTATGCTGGAGTGAAGATAATCTTCTGTATTCCTCCACACCATATCTGTGGGGTTGCATCTCTCGCACAACCCCCTTACAAGCCTACTTGGTGGACATGCACCTTTGTGCAACCATCCTTCTTCTGATGGGAGCTGAACCCATACACCACAGTATCTCTACAAGGCTACTTGGCATACATGCACATGCTACGTGCAACATCCTCCAGCCAGGGAATTGAACCCTGGATACCACAGTGCCTCTGCGCTGCACAGCCCCAGATGCAGTGCACCATATGGGGATTGAACTCACAAGCTCCAGCACCAACCTGTACATGTGGGATAGTGGTATGCGACATGGACTCCATATCAGTGACCCCGGGTTTGATTCCGGTGGAGGCTAACTTGAGCCATGCTGTAGCAGTAGTGACATCTGGTAGGATGGGACAGGGCTCCCCATCCGAGGAATCCAGGTGGGCATGTAAGGGGGCTGTGAGTATATGGGGGGGGTCCCTGTATCAGTGGTGCTGTCACCTGGGTAAGGTGAAGACACGCTCACAGCCCAGCAGTGGGGTGGAGGAATACGGAAGATTCTCTTCACTTCAACATCAATAGTCAGGAGATATGATTGTGCAGCTATCAAGCAGGCAGGGAAGCTCAACTGGCAAATATACAAGACAATTCTTGGTAAAGCCAGACACCGTAGCATGACACCCTTTACCTTCCAACACAAGGCGGTACATGAGCTTGCATGTCCCTGCCAGCTGTCGCAGCCAGGATCCTCTTTGCTATTGTCACCCTCTCCCCTCCCAGCACGTGCCCTGCCGTGTTCTTCAGGATCACACCGCTACTGTGCGTGGGCGGTATGTGCAAATGGCATCTCATGGGAGGTGCTCTAATAAAGTCGTGGTGAAGTTACATAACAACGGTTCGGCTTGTAGCGCAACGGGCAATATCCGGTATGAACGGCTGATTATTTCTTGATAGGATAGAAAGAGTAAATACCACCAACATCAAACTTTGTTCTATCCTCTTATTACTCCCTCCACTGCGTAGTCACCTGGGTAGCGCTCTACTAGTATCAACTAGATATCTAGCAACGGGTATTGAGTTATAATCCAATTTAATTTGTAGGTAACTTTTCAGGCTATTGTCAAGCTTAATTGTGTTTCAAATTGTTGAAGAGGATACCTAGTCAGCAAGTTACTGTGTGATCATCATTGCTTGACCATCCATGAGTGCTGTTGCCAATTTTGGGTCATGATCACTGTGTTGGATCATAAAGCTCATAAGGGAGTCCCAGCATGTGGTTTTGTTGGGATAACCTTTTAGTGAGCGTAGGTATACCCACACAATATATGGGAGCCAACATATGTGCAGTATCCTTCTCATTGGATGAGAGGATCAATATTTGAGGTCAACTGATGTACGTTAAGCCAATTGGCTATATGTGTAAGTACCTACCTATCTATAGGTATGTATATGTGATACAGGTGAACGGCGAACCATGAAATGTACACGAAAATACTCACCTTAGTGGTTTTATGTGCAATGCTAGGCGACACAGAGTTGAGCCAAGCTTATATGTATGATATGTAAGCAACATCTTTTTTGACACCCAACCTTCAACATACGTAGAAGCTCCCTTTCTGATAGCTGTAGCCGTCAGACATGCAAGAGGATCCTCGGAAAAGACGTCTACTACTTATCAACTTTCCTTTTCCCTTATCAGTGTGACGCTGGAGCGGGTTGGGTTGTGACAACATGGGGAGGGGAGGGGTGATAGAAACAAGTAGCTGGAAAGAAGATGACAAACAAGACACAAATATTATTTTGGTTTCATGTCGCCTTGTGGCTGTACGTTTTTTGCATTGGATATGGGATGACAACACGAGCCAGCAAGAGGAGACATTTGTATATAGTTCAGACATCAAAAACGTTGACTTACTTGGACGCTAACGCAAAAACTAAGGCCTGCGGACTCGTCTGGTGTGCGATTGGCCCTCATGGCACGTGCTCTACTATATCGTGTTGGAGTTACAAAGCAACGGTTTGGCTCATAGTGCGACAGACCATTTCCGGTATGAACAGCAGATTATCTCTCCATAGGATAGAATGAGTAAATACTGCCAACATCAAACTTGGTTCCGTCCTATCATTACTCCCTCCATTGCGTCGTCACATGGGTAGCACTATCATAGTATCAACTAGATATCTAGCAATGGGTATTAAGTTATAACCAAATTTAATTTGTAGGTGACTTCCCAGATTATTGCTAAGCTTGTTTGTTTTTCAAAGTGTGAAAGAGGATACCTTATCAAGATGTTATTGTGTGCTCATCATTGCTTTGTCATCCATGAGTACTATCAACTACTTTTAGTTGAATCCGTAGCGAGTGGTTACCATTGCAAGGAGAACTTGTATTTGATTGGGAAGTCCCGGGCTTGAGGGCCGTTGTTCTACCATTACCATGTGCCTCTGCCTGTTGTCATCTGTCCTGCCAGGGGACAAACTTTTGCTGCACATTGTTGTTTTTTGTCAGCAAAAAGGTGTTATTTATGGCTTGGTCAGCATGGATATTATTGTTCCTGTTTACACATGTAAATGTCACTATTATACATCAGTCCTCCTTTCAAGGAAGTGAGGCCGGTCACGGTTGATCATGATATCTCTATCTACGTGGCAGACCCGTTCCTGGTTTAGTGTATATTGGCGTGGTTAGCTGTTAGAAGTTATCTTTCTGTCCACAGCAAGTACGTTTTCTTTTTGGAATAAATTCATGTAAAAGTCTCAAATAATGATATTGATCATCTCACACAGGGTTCAAGCCAAATCTTTCAACGATTAGATCAGATTAGGTACAATACCCATCAGTACCGCAAGTATCCCACCAACAACTAGCTGCTCCTCATAACATGGGTAGGCAGATCTGGAAGTGTTCAATCCAGGAGTATTTACAGAGCCTGAGTGTTGTTCAACACTCCCAAGGTTGTTACTAATTAAAAATTCATAATATGGTTCTGCTGTGGCATCTGTGTTCCCCTCTCCTCATTGCGCACGGCAACATGTCACAATGCGTTTGCGGTCACGAAGTCGGATTGTCGTGCCACGATTGAGACAGCAGTGAAGGTGGGCCGTCACTCAACTGCGGCCACGGCAACGGACGGCACGTGATAGCGGCACATTGCTGCGATGGGGACGGCATCGGCCGCGGATTGCTGCATTTCTTGGCCACGATCATGACAACGGATCTCCGCGCACCACGGCTACGGCCACAACAACGGACTGTTGTACCCCAACCTCAACAGCAGCAACAACGAGTCACTACTTCCGAATCGGGCGCTAACAACCGATTGTCGCACGGTACCGTCGCCTCTGAATTCCTGACTTTTCCATTTAAACTGAACATTTTCTGGCTCCACAATCCTGAGTTACTACTACTAAAGATAGTCATATTCATTATTTAAAAAAGGAAATGTGCATCAATTAAGAATACTCCAAGTTCCGTCAAGAGAACTCCCCCTTCTGCTTTTCTACTGAATCCTTTTCTTCCGCGTTTTTGGTGCGCCTTTTGTATAAATATGCATGTCTTGACCCCCCCGCATCAGTTTTGCCCAATTCAAAGTGTGTATCGCCACCTGGAACTTCACTCTCCAGAGGTACATTAGACACCTCTGAATCTGGTTTCACAAGCTGTAGGCATGGTTGCACATGTCGTGGCCATATACGACCCTTACTTTCTGCACCGACACGGTGTCGATACGCAACTGACAATCACTTGCTCATTCTTGGGCCAAGTTGGCCAATGTTTGGCCCGGAAGTTGCGTTTTGAAGCCCTCCATCTAAAAAAGAACACCCCAAAAGTGTAGTTATTGATTCTTGAGGGACAACATTAAGTTTCCTGGAGGAGCCCCCAAATCCGGATCTGTGGCCAACTGAGGGGGCAAATCATCGAAAAAGTTGGGGATTATACAACTTTTCCGTTGACAGTGCGGAACTGCTGAGGGGTAGCTGGCCATGGTAGCATTGGCAACAACCCACAGCAACTTTGCACTAAGGGAGCGGGCAAAGGACAGGGGAGGGACCACTCGAGAGCAACCTTTTTTGGGCCAAAAAAAAATGGACCCCATAGGAAGAAAAGGAGTAGTTGTCCTGTATAAAAACAGGCAAGGTTGCGTTCGGGTGAAAGAATTATCTATTCTATCAGTAGCTATCTAAATATCACCCTCGTATGTAGAAAATCTAGTAAGTAGAAGCTAAATAATTCATATCTATATGAGTATTTCGTCAACTTTTGTCCTAAATATTGGATATATGCATTAAATAAAGGATAAAGCATATGTAATCACGCGCATTGCGCATCCAACATCGAGCAGACGACGAAGATGACAAAACAGGGCTGCCGGATCAAGGGGCGATCGCCGACACAATAAAATATTGTTCCCGGCCAGCCGACCCCATTGTCATCCAACCTCCCTCCCCCGACTTTTGTGAGAACTGTTAACACGGTCACGGTCACTGAAGGCCAGAGGCTGCCCACATTCGTGATATGACATTGGCGGCGGTGCCAGTCACCAGTCCAGTGCACCACCATGCCAATCTGTCCTACATCCTTCGAGGGCGATCCGTTGAAAGTTGTTTACGCCATCGTTGGAAACTTGCCGAAATTGGTAGTCGTGTTCGATGGTTTGATGTGTTGCGGAAAGAGGATCATTGTCAAGCTGCGCACGCATGAGGTCTTCCCACTCTTGAGGGTGCGTCACGAATACGAACAGAATAAGGGCAGAAAAAGGTCCCATGGTACAAAATCAACGGGGAGTCAAGTCGGACTCTTGCCGTGTTAAATTAAGATTTCGTTTACATTTTTTCTTCTTCTTTTTCACCCGATCGCGACCTTAAAATACTTCCAATTTTGAGTCTCAAACACTCCCACAGAAAGCACTGCCAAATTTACTGTATTGTAGCTCACATCATCGAGCCGAAAATCAACTTCTCGGCCAGCCATAGAGTTGCCCTCCACGCAAGGAGGCAACATACAACTAGCCTTCCTCTGACATCCCGGAGCGGGGGGACAATCCTCAGCCGCTCGCACCTTCATTTTAGCATTCTAAGTCAATACTCACAATCTTTTCATTCAAGGTGCGTCTCCCATCTCTCGAGTTTCTACGGGTAGCAAATACCAGGACAGCCACTGCTAACGCCACCGCTACCACGGCCGGCGGCGTGGAGAACGAGGACAGGAGAGGACGGTTAAGACCTTACAATAAATCAACATATCCGCGCCCCGAGCTTGGCGACAGCTGGTCTATGAGCAATAAGTTCAACGACAAGATGGTCCACAAGCAACAAGCTGGGCAACGAGGCGGGCTATATAGTGGGCAACAAGCAGAGCGACAAGGCGTTCGACAAGTCCCATGAACCGGGCGACGAGCCTGTCAAAGAATCAGTCCAAGATACAGGCAATGGGTGCAGCACGGGCAACAAGCCGAGCGCCGTGGCTATACATCTCGACTTAGTCTTGGCTATCACCGCACCAATATTGGCCGGCCTATTTTGTTTTGCTCGCCTATATTAACCACCTACTATCACGCGCAACCCCGTACATCTACCGTACCAACAAAAGAAAAATAACATGAAAGACTTATCTCTTCACCCTTACTACCGCACATACGTGGCGACGGCGGACTGGGCGACAGGACACGCTATGCCGTTTTGATGTAAGAATATAGTGGGAAAGTGTAGGACCTTTAAGTGCGCCCCGGTCACCTGTCTCTTTTATCTACGCGGTTTGTGATTATACCCGTGTTTGTATTATACCTTATATAATGAGGTGAACGTTGGATTTTGGACTTTGCCTTTGTAAGTA
Organism: Thalassiosira tumida; assembly: GCA_037356255.1. Lineage (NCBI taxonomy): Eukaryota > Bacillariophyta > Thalassiosirophyceae > Thalassiosirales > Thalassiosiraceae > Thalassiosira > Thalassiosira tumida. The sequence continues at coordinate 11,090 of JAZGVR010000041.1, read as the reverse complement.
GGTAAATATTCACCGCTGCTCTCCACTATACACCATCCTGACAGGAGCATTGTCAGACAATATTTTGTGGAGCTTTGTCAATTCTTTCTTGTCAAAACCAAAAGCTTAAGGCATTCCATTGTACAGGAAGCTTGAGCAAGATAGATCAGCATGTTTGTCACTACTTTTACAGAGATCAATAATCCTGAATCTGCATGCTAGATGTATTTGCTAAATAGATATTCACCCAAGATATCATTTGTCATCGGGGCATCTTATAAAATATAAGTCTCTAGTTCTGTTATTCAATACCTAATTCAATCTCTAGTGCATCCCAGTAAGTAGGAATGCAGTTCCTCCAATAAATTGGAATCTTGAAAAGAAACAAAGTTATCGGACCAAATCATGTCTGCATCTTCACCACTAACTACTTCCTGCATCTGAACGGGATCTAACCTCTCTGCAGCTCTGAGCACTTGAGATACAGGAATGAAAGTGAATATTTGAACCTGATGATCATCTTATCATATATCTGATACCCACTACACCATAGTGCAATCTAACTCCTCCTTGATGCCTGATTCTAAAAATCATACTATATCCTGCACCCCAGCAAGATCGAACTCCTATACAACATTGGACTCTGGAAACACAGGAACAATTTTTTTCCATTCAAACCCGATTACCATCTTTATCATCCAACATCCCCTGCATCCCAGTGAAACTGAGCTCCTCAGTGATGCCTGATTTTAAAGATTGTGGTCCTGAAACTGCGGAATCACCGGATAAGGTTTTCTTGTCTTCCTTTTTGAGAAACAACATGTCCTGTAACGTGGATAGCCTTGTTTCTAGGGAATTCCTAGTATCCCCCTTCTTGGCCTGTTTCTTGCCATCAATGCGCTGCTGACGCTTCCATTCAGTAAATTCTGCCATACTCATACGCCGAAGTTCTTCCTTTGGGGGGAGATACACTTTCTTCGTCTTCGTTTGGTTCTTGGATTCAATACCTAGGGATTTCTCATAAGAGGCTATGTCTAATTTTAATTTCTTCACTTTCAAGTGATACTTTTGTTATTAGAGCGTGCCCTCTTGCTGAGTAGTTCATAATAGGCGATGTCTTTGTGCTCCAGCCTTCGATTTGTGCAAAGACTAGGTCTTTGCCCAATGGCCAAAGACCTACAGATAACTCGAAAATATGTGGATAACAGTAACAAAATGCTCGTTTTTATGCCGCTGCCTACAGTGTGGATACAATACTGCAGGTAGACAGTGACACACGACACAAGACAGTGACACAATATATACTAACAACATAAAAACACCGTCACCATGATGTTATCCACCCGTTTGAGGACACCGCGAGCATGCACCGGGTCAAAGCCAATATCCCCGGGGCGGCGATCGGTCCTACCGGCGCGCAAACAATCCCGGGGCTGTGAGCAAGACGGCGCCGCCACCCAGCCCCAAGGAGGGACATTCGCCAGCAGCCGCATCCGGCGCAGTATCAACCACGAGCTCCGCGACGGCCGTGTGTCTTGAGGCGGAAGTGAAGACGACGGAGCGGGCTGGGACTGCGCGCCGAGCGGGCGACACGTTTGGGGTCGCGATCGGGTGGTGAACAAGACGGCGCCGCCACCCGGCCCCAAGGGGGGGCGTTCGCGAGCAGCCGCATTCGGCGACGTCCCCGAGGCGACAATCAAGACCCCTAGGTCCCGCTTGCGCGCTGATGACCCCGGAGCGGCGAGCGAGACGGCGCCGCCGCCCGGCCCTACGAGGGGACGTTTGACAGCAGCAGTGTTCGGCGCAACGGCGGGGAGGGGACGGTCGCCCGCGCGCGACGTGCGTCAAACGCACCACGCGGGGATGGGACTGGAAGATGTCGTCGGCGCGGGGCTGAGCCTACTCGTCGGTGCAGGGCTGGAGTTGGGAGATATCAGTAGGGCAGAGTTGGGCGTACCTTTCAGCACGGGGGAGGGCTGGGAAATGTTGTCGGTGCGGGGATGTGGCGCGGGGCTGGGGCTGCGGCTGAGAGACATCGTCGGCGCGGGGTCGAGGCAGGGAGATATCCACGGCGAGTTGCTTGATAATGTACAACATTAAATTAATTCATGTCATTACTTGTGACACGATTGCTATTGGACACGACTCTAACTGTAATGAGAGACAAAAAACAAATATTTTGTTCATAAATATAATTCATTTAGTTGAATAAAATCTCCACTTGAAACGACTCCAATAAGTACCGGGAATCAAATAAATCATTCGTAAAAAAACCTTCATTCATCTAGCAACTCCTTGTATAACATTCAGGAGCAAGTAGACCATACTATTGTTGACGGTACAATACTTGGTGTTAATCCTGGGACAGAGTACCACTGAAGAGAGTTAGGGACAAAGACAGAACACAAAGATAGCAGCAAAAGGGTATGAAATGTCATGATTTGAAATTGTATGACAACAGTCTTGAGCACAAATGTGCAGCATTAGAATGCGGTAGAACATGTGATTACTATAGTAGCTCATTACATAAGTAATGGGAGCGGCAGGAAATAATGTTAGCAATCCAAAGCAGTGACGCGCAGCAGATCAAACTCTAAATACGCTCTGAAAAGTCATAGGAATATTTCTCAAATAACGACCCTCAAATCCATGTACAGCTTAACTTATTCGTACCCTAAAACAACAAAAAAGGACAACCAAAAAGCACATATTCAGCGAAGGTGTAAATGTATACAGGATTGAATTATCAAAACCAAGATTTGGACGTGAACCAAAGACCAGCGGATTTTGAATTTGAGTCTGACCAACTATACCACATATGAGGTACTTTTTCTTGGCGATTGCCAAATGAGTATCTCTGACATGTCGAGATACGTAAACGACTTGCTTTCTCTAGTAAAAAAAGTATGGCGGATACGATGCGCTGACTGAGATCGGACGTACGTCCTACGGCGGACCTATTTGAAATCGATAAATGAAAAAATTAAAGAGAAGAATGCAAAGTCTCGGTGTAGAAGATGTGACAAAGAATGGTCTCGGCCTGAATGGATGGACCTGCATAAAAACAACCTGTGGAACAATTAGCTTCGGCGTGGGCCACATGTCGAATCCCGTTTGAGGCACGGAGAAGGAAACCAAGTGTGGGATGGCTGCAGAGTAGAGGAGAGAGATTTTGAACCTGATTTTTCTTGCCACAGTTGGCCGTTACCACGGCGTGGCAGAAGGAGAACATAGGATTTTGATAAATACAATGTTAACAGTAGCAATGGTCTGTTGAATGTTGATTGTCATAGTCTTGTTTTGCATATATTAAATCTTGCACCTACCCAAGTACTGTAGGTTTTGTAATGTCTGGTATCTACCTAAGTACTGTTGGGCCCTTTTGGGGCCCCTGCAGGGCCCTGTGGGCCCAGGGAGGCCAAAGACGCTAGAGCTGGAGCATGAGCAATTTCCTCATAATGCCGTGTCAGGGCACAAGAGTTGAGTTATCCCACACAAGTCCAACCACCCCGGCAATCTGGTACCGCACATGGCAGCCATAGTCAGGGCGGTGGCCGACCGCTAAGTTCAACTCACAATTGGAGTGTTCGATGTTATACGTGCATGATGACTGATGTACGTTTGGAATGAAACCAAAATACGGTCACACATCACCGTTTGTGCCATCAAACACGGTAAATAGGGATGGAACCCAAGACCTTCTTTTTAGGAAGGGCTCCTTCCCGGGGAGTGAACCCGGTCATGCCTGTAGAGAGACACTGTGGTTACTGCTGAGTCACAAAGAATACAACACTTGCAAGTGTTGATGGTGTTTACACATCTGAAGGCTCACGTAGGTGGTGGGTCCTGGTGCAACCAGATGCAACCAAGTACGACCAGGTGGGATGAAGGTGTATGGACCCAGTTTCAAGACCCACAGCCCTAAGTCACTGGCATACCATAGACATTGAATGGTTGAACATCTGTCCAATGCCTAAGAAATCTCAAATTGCAACAAAATCATTGCAAAACTTAACCGTATTTTAGCTATCGGAAAGAGTGTTCACAAAAGAAGTACTCATTGCACAGAAAATCAAAGTAAGTAAGCGGCGCAATGCCCCAACAAGGGGCATTGCGCAAGCTTGTTTGTTGGAACTAAAAATGAGAAATGAGATCTAAATGAGACTTGGCTAATTACGTATTATCGTTTTGGGTATTACTTTAAACTTTGCGTGGCTTTTCTCTGCTAATCATTTCTCTTTCAAGGTCTGTGTCATCGTGTCTTTCAGAGAATTTCAATCTTGGACAAGTGGTGGGAATAAAACATGATTGAAAATACATATTTATGAATAATCTCAACTGTTTCAGAACCATTTCCAACTTTGTATGTCAAAGGTTTCGTAGACTACATATATTGTCATGAACGTATTCGCCCCTCACTTGTGTGTGAGGGTTGCAGTTAAATATGCCCCTGGGCACTTTCAAAACCAAGAACAAACATTGTGTGAGAAGGTGCACAGGCGTGTATGATACCATACGAGTATCTAGATAACTCATTAACATTGATGCCGATTGAATAAAATATGATACTGACCCTTCTGGGGGTTATGAGCTAATTAACTAGAGAATAGTATAGTGGATATGTTGCTCCTGCCGCCGTCTGCCACATAATCAGCAGTCAGACATACTCTTGGAAGGAGACTCCGTTGATGATGGCATCGCCGCCCATTATCAGCATGTAAAATAATTCCATCATCTGCCATAGAAAGTTTACCTGTTTTTCCTTGTTGTTGCCAAACTTCGATAGTGTTTACTTTGTCCAGATGAACGCGCTATTGGGGGGAAGAAGACAGTCGTTAATAAGTCTCTATCAATGACAACAATACCAATGCACAATACGAGGCTCTCTAATATACCATTCCATCCTCCAAGCTCTGGATTCGGCGGCTCCTTAAATTGGTATTGTTTCCTGAAGTCGGAGTTTGAACTCTAGTTCTTTAAGCGCTCCTTGTTGTCGCTGTAGGTATACGGAAACATGTTTTCTAACGCCATCATTGAACGTAATAATTGGAGCTTTTGATTGCCAATGTAGATACCAATACCAACACCTTCAGGTGACGCGTCGCCCAGGTGACCATTCAACGGGCAATGGTGACATTGAAGGTGTGGCTTTCATATTGAATCAGTGGTTCAACGTACCACCACACAGTCTGGTAGTTGGCCAAAGAGAGCCATGATTTGAGCAAACGAGTGGTATTATCTCGGCACGCCGCCCACATAAAATTATGACAAACGTGTTTTGGTAGAGGGAGGAGCTTCTGCGCTAAGCTCCGCGTCAGATGAGTCTTTGTTGCCTTAACCCTTGCTCCCGTTGGGGACCCGACAATCAAATTAACATCAACACCTTTGAGGCAGGAGGAAATATCATTCAGCAACACTGCCTTGTTCAGGAAGCAGCGCTCTATCATGACCAACCCTCGTGATTTATTGACAACTAATGGCGTCGGTGCGAGTGCAGTAATATCTGCTCCCCAATCTGCTGCTTTTGTTGTGGATGTTTCTTCTTCCGGATCAATCTGCTACAATTTGATTAATTTGTTGTAATTAAACGCCGAGAGGAAGATCCAAGTTCAATCCTTCTTGTTAAGTTCACTGAGCAATCTGGTTCCATATTTGACAGCTGGGTAGACTGTTAGCATCATGTCGAGCTTGTCAACTGATATCACACTTTTGGTGCCAAACTGTTCTTTGAATGCTGGATCATTCATCTTGGTCACGGATCACGCATTGACAAACTCTTGGTAACGTCTATCTGGAAAACTATTCACCTCTCCATTAGTTGTTGTCTTATGACACAATAGTAATTCCTCGTGTACACGTTGGTTCGTTACGTTTTTCATGCTTAAATTTCCATCATTTATTGTGTTATATCTGTGTTATATCACCATAGTAATTCCCCGCGTACACGTTAGTTTGTTACGTTTTTCATGCTTAAATTACCGTTGTTCATCCAGCGGATATCCCGCTATCTACGTGTTACAGAACACATCTGCTTCCGCATCACACTGTTTCTAGTTCCTTAACGGCTTGGTCGTACTTTATTTAAGTAACTCAACGATCACCCTGATTACCACACCTTTCGTCCTTTCGCTCCATAATCTGAACGGCTACATTTAGCTGACTGTAGATCCCCAAATCCCGCTGGCGGGATTTGGGATTAATGGCTATATTTCCACGACTCGTATAAAACAAAGTTTTGTCTTGAAATTCAATTCCACGGGTTCAAGTCCCGACCAATGTTTTCCACCAGGAAGATCAGGGCCTGTGAGCATTTGGAGAAACAACCAGTCCATTTCTGACGCACTATCTTCGAGCTACAAAATATTGAAATTCTATCCAGTTAATGTAGTAATTCATATTGTAATTGAGAAAGAAATAGATAACATTTCGATAGGCGTCTCGCAGAAATAAATTCGAAATAAATTAAAGAATGCCCGTTCACCAGGGAAGGGACGTGTTGGCGCGTGCATAATAGTGTCGAATCCATGTGCCGTTGTTTAAACAATGCAGTATTATAATAATTAGTCTTTCTCTATCTGATTTTTTTAAATAATTAAAGTCACTTGCTTTAGACTAGTAATAAATCAACATACCTCATATACAAGCACTACTCAGTTTAATAAGAAAAATGCTAGATATGATGATTCACACATTACTAAATTGTTTAAATTAGAACAGTATTATACTTTTTTAAAACTGTCATCCACATGCTCCTACGTAATTACATGGAGGCACCTCGCCAATAGAAGTATCTCAATACACTGTGTGCCTATGCATCTTACGGAGGTAAATATCAATGTACTAAGTCCTCCATAGGTAACTTTTGAGAGAGATAAGTTGGACACGAAAAGAGCCTCGTGTGCTCTCGAGCTTGCCATATGCTCCGACTGCCGCGAGTGAGAGCAGAATGCATGCGGGGAGTCGTGACTGCCCCCGAGGGCATACACCAAAAGTTCTTAGGGCCTTCTTGGTTCCGGATTGAACTTTGAGAGGGCCCCGAAAGGGACCCCTCTCATAACCCCCCAGGCCCCGGAAGATAAAGGGGGCATTCTCTATTTTTAGTCCCGGGGTTTTGGATTGCAGAAAGACCCCACTCACGGACCCTGATACACAAAAGTCCTTTGGCAGGAAAGTATCGTAAGGTTGCAGATCGAGGTACAAAAGTATTAATCTAGATTTGCTGTCGACTCACTGTTTTAACAACTTAGATTTTCTGTTAACCTCTTGACTTTCTTTTGCATATTAACAACAATATTGACAACCAACAACGACCGACAATGGCATCGAGCAAAAAAACAGTAAACACATGAACGATGAGGCACCTCTAGAGTTGGAGGCAATGAAAAATGATCAACTCAAGGCTCTTCTGAAGGGGAAGGGCTTACCAGTGTTTCGGATTGCGCCCGTTCAGCGAGTTGAGAGGCGGATGGTTCCGTGTCAAAAACGATGCCGGCGGTGGCGGCGGTGAGAAAAATGCACCAGCGACCACGACGAAGACGAAGACGAAGACGACGACGCGACGACGGCAACGACAACAACGACGGTATACAGCGGCGGCGGAGGTTGTTGTTGTTTGTATTGCTTTTTGTTGTCGTTGATCGTTTTTGTTGTGGCTTATGGTACATACTTCTATTACAATACACTCCCTGTTGCAGATCTTGGTGTTAACCCTAGCTAACCATTTTTTTGTGCTGTCGCTACACACTGAAATAGGTCCTCTGCATGCCCCCAGCTGAGGCCCCCAGTTAAGCTCCCTTTGGCCTAATAATGGGCACTGTCGGGCAGTGTGTACCCATCGTGGTACCCGTTTTTGGTGCCCCTGTATTGCTATGAGCAATCCCAAGCGTGGTGAACTACAACCATGTACCCGTCATATTCCCGCGAGCTTTGGCGACTGCCCCGACTGCCGCGACTGAGAGCCGAATGCATGCGGGGAGTCATGACTGCCCCCGAGGGCATACACCCAACACATGTCTAAATAGGTACGTCTTCTGTACTTCGTGAGTAGATTGGTAATAGTACCTATGTAAACTACATAGGTAGTGTGGCTTACACAATGTGATGATATTGAAATCGACATACATACACTTTTTCTGTCACACTGGTGCCTTCATATTATATACATATACCGAGTTATTAATCGTAAAGCTAGTGACTTTAATTATTATTAAATATAACCGTATGTGCAGACTAATTGTTATATTACAAAATTGTTTAAATTACGGCATATCACATAGGTAGAGATACTACTATTTGTAATGTGCCTTTATGGTACTAGGAGGAGGTAGGTACTAATTTTTAGAAAGTACGATCTACCATTCCTAATCTAAGTAGGTACCAATGACATAATCGTGAGGCTATTATACACGCGCCAATAGATCCCGTCCCTACTTAACGGAAGTGATTTCTTTCGTTTTGTATTTGTTCCTACGCTATGCCAAGCAACATAATGTTATCTCATGCTTTCCTACAATATCGAATTCCTACAATGACATGACAGCACATGAACAATGTTGCAAAGCTCGTCAAAGATAGTAGAGTCAACTTTATAATATCAGTGGCCTAATCTTCACGGAAAATAGCAACTTTGATTTAATGAAATATTGTTCCTGATTATCTCCTGTGCGTTCCCACCCCTTGGCTAGACTTGCGAAATTGATTTTTTAAAAAATTCCATAAAACGCCGACGCCTCGGTCAATTTACTGATTTCACCCTTTTTTGCCTAAATCACGGTTTACTCAAATTATCAGCACCTATTCTATTATCGACGCTACGTGACCAATTATTCTAATCACGGGCACAGATCACTTCGTACATATAACACCGATAAAATCCTTTCATTTGAAAAATAATCTGCAAGAATTTCCCCCCATTTTGGCCCCCTTTTTTTAAACGACGCGTTTTCTCATTCTTCTCTACCCAAATTACCATTCACTTGCCAATTGACAACAAAAATATTGCAACCTCAACAATCTATCCATACCTTAACGAATGAGTAGTGTACATGTGTACGCAAAAGTTTAATGTAACATATAGTATTATCTTTTCTTACTATTAATCAAGAGCTACCAATGACTATAATGTGCAACCTTCCTCATAATTGGCTAACTCCTCGGCTTCCACTTTGGATCCTCCTGCCTACCTAGGTGATCTCAGAACTTTCTCTTAGGAGCCTACCCCCACTAAACTTACTAACACGATTTCAGAATCGCAACTTTGGGGTCACAAAAAAGGGAGCTATCCTCCAAAAACGGCCAAAAAGTGCCAATTTCTTTTACTTTTGGCTTGTTTTGAGCAGTTTTCAGTGATTTTTATCCCCATGAGTGTCCTCCACATTATTTTTTTGTGTCAACAATCCATGAACTAGGCAATAAAAAGATACCACTCAAGTTTGGACTAATGACATTGCCCCCTTTCTTGTAAAAATCAGCCCACAGGTGTTTTATTGGCGGTTTTCGCGTTAGTTAGTCGTTTTTGTTAGTGTTTTTTTTTCAGATTCTTGATGTCTCAGGCCATTGATGGCCTCCAGAGCCAATTCTAAGCCCAATAATCCTTCATCTACATCATATAAAGTTGCCATAGAGAACCAACATTAAAAACAGGGCATGTTCTCCGTCAAATCATTGTTTTTATGCGTTTTTGTGTCGTTCTGGTGTCAATTCGTTGTCTTTAGTAACGTCATTGCTGTTTAGTAGTTATTGGTAGAAATACCTCTTTGATACTAGACTTATATTACGTTGACTTCAATCACAATCCATCATCCACACTAGTTTCCTTCTTCCACACTACGTTGCATTCACGGCCACCGCCACCACCGATATCACAACGAGCACAACGAGCACAACGAGGACCACCTCGTATCCATAGCCATAGCCATAGCCATAGCCATAGCCATAGCCATAGCCATAGCCATAGCCATGGCCATAGCCATAGCCATAGCCATAGTCATAGCCATAGTCATAGCCATAGCCATAGCCATAGACATAGCCATAGACATAGCCGTAGCCGTAGCCGTAGCCGTAGCCGTAGCCGTAGCCGTAGTCGTAGACGTAGCTGTAGCCATATCTATAGCTGTAGCCGCATCCATGGCCGTAGCCATAGTTGTAGCCATACCCATATCTATAGCCAAATCTTAAGTTGTAGCCATGGCCGTAGTTGTAGCTGTAAATGTAGCTGTAGCCATAGCCGTAGCCGTAGCCCTATAGGTAGCCGTAGCCGTAGCAGCATCTATAAAGGTAGCGGTAGCCTTAGTCGTAGCGGTAGCGGTAGCGGTAGCGGTAGCGGTAGCGGTAGCGGTAGCGGTAGCGATATCCGTAGCCGTAGTCGTAGCCGTAGCCGTAGCCGTAGCCGTAGCCGTAGCTGTAGCCGCAGCCGTAGCAGTAGCCGCAGCCGCAGCCGCAGCCGCAGCCGTAGCCGTAGCCGTAGCCGTAGCCGTAGACGTAGACGTAGACGTAGACGTAGACGTAGACGTAGCCGTAGCCGTAGCCGTAGCCATAGCCGGAGCTGCAGTCGTAGCCGGAGCCGCAGTTGTAGCCATAACCAGAGCTGTAGCCGTAGCTGTAGCTGTAGCTGTAGCCATGGCCTTGGCCACAGACGTGGCCGTAGCAGTAGATATAACCGCAGCTGTAGCCGTAGCCGTACCCGTATTCATACCTTTCAAACCTCAAAATGACTACTGAGAAGTAAGTACTTTAGATACAGGTATCTACTTTCACGTTAGTTCTTATAGTAGTAGGTAAGTAGACTACTTCAGTATTACGCAAGTTACCATTCTAGTAGTAGGTATGTAGACTACTCAGTAGTAGGTAAGTTAAATAATCAGTAGTAGATGAGTCGACTACTCTAGTTACCTACAGGTATTATAAAATCACCCATTAACCATTTTTCCAAATATGAATTACTCACTGTGTCAGTATGGAATCATCACTTCTGGAACAACATCTAATCATATCTATTGACATTGTGTAATCACTACTGCAACAGTCATTATATAACAACTATCGTATTTGATCAGGTAATAGTTACTGAGATATTAGTTGTAAAGTTTAACAATGCGCATCTAAGTTAGGTT
>JAZGVR010000040.1:0-18424 GCA_037356255.1 Thalassiosira tumida | reverse complement strand
GGCACGGCCCGACTTTAGAGTGGGAAGTTCTCGTGAAATGCTTGTTGGATGAGGCCACTGATACCGATGTCAACTCGGCAGACACTTGGTTAAGTAGCCATCCCAGTATGGGCGAACAGGATCAGCTATCAGATCCCTTCACAGTTGTGACTGATCATTACAAAAGCCCCAAATAGGCAATCCATGGGAAGCCCTATCATCCTTCGGTCCTAAACGCTGCTGCTGAAACACAGACGAGAGCGGGCTCCGACGGAATCCACTTGCCCCTTCCGCATTCCAAACAAGTTAACCAAGCTGCAGCTAATTCATTTGGGAACACTGTTAAGCAGTCAATTGGGAAAAGAGTGGGGAATCCTAACTGACAGTTTCGACTCTGACCCGACAGATTTCTATAACATGATTCATTGGTACGCCTAAAAGGCTGAATCTGCATGACAATGCTCTACGTCGGTCCCCGCGTTTGCGCAAACAACGGGAAGAGGAAGAGAGAAATAAGCTCAAGCCCACGTTGCATTTGGTCACGTGGCCGCTCCTTAATAGCGCTTCGGGCCGTTCTGATTAATTGCATTAGCAAACATTACAATGCCAGACCCGAAGAAATACAAAAACAAAACAACCTTTACCGAAAAGGGCATGAATCATTTCCATGAGGTGAACAAGCTGTACGACAGTAAACTCAACAATGCTCACCATTTCATGTACTCTACCGATATCACAACTGACGACTGATTCACATTTCGACAAGCAATGCAATCAAAAATAATGTCGTTTGTTGACGCCGTATACAAAGGAAATTGCCGACCACGTGGCTGGAAACCACTGGTCAGTTGCCCACAGCAACACTCTTCCCAACAAAGCTAGACCCATCAAAGCAATCTGGTCCTTTAAAAAGAAAGGAAAACCAGACTGCGAGCTGCTTAGGCAAAGCTCGCCCATGCATATTGGATCTTGCAATATCCATGATTTGGAATAAAAAAGCTATTGATTTTTCTAGCATTTCCAAAAGCCGATTTGAAAGATGACATTTGGTTGTGATTACCAATTGGCTTTCAGATAAACGGCCACACTGAAGCTAATTCCGATCGCCACTATGTTTTTATTATTGAACAAAAACCACTACATGCTGAAAAAGGAAGCTTCAACTAGTACAAGAAGTTGAAAACCTCTCTTGTCGACCAAAACTTCAAGCCTGCCCACGTTGATCCATGTTGAATACATAGGCAATAGTAGGTCCATCTCAACAAACGTTGACGACTGCATTATGGTCGGACCATCTATCGAAAAGACAGAGGCATTTGTTCAATCGACAAACGTCGGTCCCGGAAAACTTACGTGGACCAACGAGGGAGACACAGACAAACTCCTTGTGACTGAAATCACCCATCTAGATGATGAGATATTCAAAATTCTCCAGCCATTTCTAATAGACAGAATTACCTCATTCCTGAACAAAACACGAATGAAAATGGCATTGGAATCATCTCGAAATCAAAGCATGATGGCAAACCCCTCTAGCACAACAAAAATACCACCACTTCGTATCTAATGTTAAACCTGGACGTGTGGAGATTGAGTATACCCCTACCCGCATGCAACTGATTGAAAAGCCACTATCAAATGAAGCGTTCTTTACCCTTCTATAAATGTTGTGGGGTTGGGGATACACATCGATCAATAGCTAATTCTGTTTGGGAGGTTCAGTGGTTTTCTAGTGTTTACACTTTGCAATGAACCTTCATCAGAGTCTTTCAACAGTACAAAGTGGTTATATTTCCACTTCAGGAACATATTTTTCTTTTTTACAAAATATATTTGTTTTACAATATTTTTAGACGGATCCTTCATCACGAGGGAGTGTGAGAATACAGGTATATCTCGGGCATGACTCAGAACCAGTCTAGACACAGGCTTCAACTCGAGAGCTCGTGAGAGCTTGCGTAAGATAGCTTGCACTCGAGAGCGTGTATTCGAGAGCTTGTATTCGAGAGCTTGTATTCGAGAGCTCGCACTCGAGTGCTCGAACAGCCTACACCTGGAAGCTTGAAGCAACAGCATGATCTTGCCAAAGCTCGATTGTCACTCCGATTAACCCCAGGTGGTTAATTACCACTCACCATCCGTTCACAGTGTCTTTGAAAGAAGTTGAGCGCGCAGGCACGCCCCGTGCTAGCTAGCGAAGGCCTAGAACGCAGTAGCAACCCTCTAACTAACTAAAGCCCACTTTACTAATACCAAACACTTCTTGAAGTCAACCATGTCCAATTAATAGACCTGGCAAACAACAAGTACTTGGCGTGTTTTCCATCTTGTTGCCTTGTACCATATTTCCAAATTCTGTGCCAAAAGCCATGGACCAAACACTGGCATACATCACCAAATCCTTTACAAATTTTCATGGTTGTTGATGGTTTTACCTCTGATAGGATGAATCACTAGGGTACAGAGATGTTCAACAACCACGTCAAAGTTGTGCGTGGTTGGGTTTGCATTCATGAGGCTTTAGGGCATCCAAGGATTTCCTGGTTCAGGAGGGCCCTCCCTTCAACACATTGTGCCATCACAGCAGGATGTTCCAGTTCTCATCCACAACCAAACTGGGATTCAGGCGTTAGGATTGCCATGCATGTTTTTGTTGTCCTTGAACAGGTGGCACTGCACTCAGTGCATTGTTGTGGATAGTTAGTAGATGCTTGTGACGCTTCATTTCAAGGGCAACTCTCAACGTTGTGCACATTAAGGCAGTGATTGCTAAAATCTGGCTCATCATTTGAATTGGTGATGGGGTTTCTGCAGTTGGATCCACAGGCACCCTTTGAACTCGTGCTGGTGTATTTTCAGTTTTCATTTGCCAGAGGTTTTTTGCCATATGTTTTAGCAGCTTTTCCTTGCAGGATGACTTCAGGGACTTGCTGAATCTAACCACTTTGTTGTGGACTGCATTGACATGTTGTTTGGGTGTCGTGTTTGGCATTCTGCGTTGCCGTGGAGACAGGTCAAATGATCTCAAGTTGTAGTGATTCCTGGTTTCCTGACACAAAACAGATCACACCTGCATTGTGCCAATGCAGGGCTGCAACACCATGATCCAACGCCTCTCGTTCACTGGGATGCTCCTTTATCCAGTTTGAGGTATACGACAGATAATATTCCTGATGGTGCCAAGCGAAAACGGTTCCAATCACAATGGTGGCTCTATAATTAGTGGCAGGTCAACTTCACGGAATCAACGCGGGACATGCAAAGGAAATCGCACACAATGACGGCTTGTTACCACTCCATGTCCTTGCCACCATGGACAACCTTTGTTGCACCTTCTTCCTCTGTCATGTCAATAGACACCAGGATGGTGACAAGGCACCAAAGGAGCTTGCCTGAGGCAAACAAACAATGGCCGTTATGACGCGCTTGCCATACTGTGACCTAGCAATTCTGCGCCAACCCCCAATATATTGTTCCTTTCCTGTGAGCCGCATGATTACCCATTAGCTGCTTTCACGAATCAGGCATCATGCCCATCACCAGCTGCACCATGACTGTTCTGTTCACGACACTAATGGACCCCGGCCGTTTTTGATGCACAGTGAAAAGTGACAATTATGGTAGTCTGCTCTTCAGTGTTGTTGTCGATGACATCAAATAGAAGTTGTCGTTGTTGTTAAATGTGTGTTTGTGCATTTGTGTAATTATGCAGTATCGTGGTCGGATTCTTATTACAAATAAATAAATTTGCTGTTTGGTTTTGATTGTGGGAGAAGGCATATAAACGTACACTCCAATTGGAACCCCGTGCCAATATGGTCCCCATCGCCACTCCGCGGTCGGGACGTACGCTGTAAGAGTGATAAACGTAAGAAATACAGATTACTTAGGAGGCACACTTCTCCTCCATGAGTACGGGTCTGTTGCTATTGATTATTTCCCCCTGTAGGAACAACAATTACAAGCAGTAAACCGGCACTAGAGGGGCGTGCTTATTAAGTATAATTTTCCGAGTCATACAAACACAGATACAGTACAGTACGTAGTTGTTTGATTATAACGCACAGAAAATAACAAGTCAGTTATTGTCAAAATAATGCCGAATATTGTAATCTTACTGTCCGTACAAATACTTGGCCTTATGCTACTAAATCTTTACAAATTGTAAACAAATAGTTCAAATCATCATATTGCATTAGTTACTTCTTCATTTGGATAATGCCAAGACAAAACTAAACATTAGTTCAATTGATTATGAAGTTAAATGAATTGAAAGCATCTTTCTTCATTCTTTGATAATGACAAGGCAAAACAAAGCATCAGTTCAGTCGATTACGAAGTTTAATGAATTGAAAGAATCACATTTCATCAATGGTGTCAATCTTGACACAATCAAAAAAGCATTCAGTGACAACCATATTGCACAAAAGTGATTAAGATAAAACAGAGATGTCAGAGAATATCCTCAGAAATAATATTATGGGAATTTGGAACAATCGACACGCAATCTTGCTGCAAAATATGGGAAGCTCGACAAGCTTGACCAATCAATCCAAAAGAAAAGTGAGACCGGGACACCAGCAAGATAATTTCGGATAATCCACAATCTATTTGTGAGTTTTGAGTGTGATCCTATGAATTTTGATGATTTTGAAAAGGCAATGTGCCAAGATGCTGTACAAGATCATCTCCATCAAATATTTGACGAATGCGATAAGAGTTCTTGCTACAACAAAGCAATCCCAAAAATCAATCAGCTACATTCAGAACCAAATGAAGAATATATCACTTGGCAGACGTTTTAGGATTTCCACCTGATAAAGGACGACCTGAATAGTTTGATTATCAATGTTGGAAAATTTCCTCAAAGGTTACGTTCCAAGTTGAAGCATTCCTTTGAAGAGTTCGTCACTAAATGCCATCAACCTTGGGTTATTCACACACCTGGTGGTTTTTAGTACAGACTTGGTTCTGGTTGTCACGAATTTCAAGATGGTTTATTGGCATGTTTGGATCGAGATTTTCTTTGTGAATTGATTGATCAATTTCACAAGAAATACGAATATGACGATGCAGACTTACTGCTGATATTGACAACATTAGAATCATTGTTGGAAGGGCACAATCACCACGAGCTAGATAAATCATTGGAAGATTTGGCACTGATGGGGGTTTGTCATCTTGAGGACGGTGTAGTTACTCCGGGACCAAATTGCTTCATGGACAACAAACTGTGGCTTGCATGTACAAATTTGACTCGAGCCCGTGAATCCAAAGCGCCATCTTCTGCTGGAATAAAAATAAAAAATAAACAACTATGTGATAGCTGCAAACACAGACATTCTGAAGCAGCAGATGAAGTGTATGCGCTGAATGTCCATACCATTCACTCTAGCACGATTCGGCGACAAGGTAGATTCAAGTTCGGACACATAAGGTCGTTCACAGGGAAAAAAACTTACAATTATGCCATTTGCAATGAATGCAGGAATTATTTGATTGAGAGGCAAGATGATGCAAAAACGTATGGCCTCTGTTTCTATATCACTTACTTTTTGGATTACACTCTTCGGGGTTTGGCAGCGTACATTATCATTAATATATTTGTGGAGGCAGGACTCTCTAGCGGCTAATACCCCAATCAATGATATATTGGTGGGTTGATGAAATCAGAATACTCCCAGAGTATAGTGATTGCACTGTGGATTATCTAGCAACAATCTTTTAAAACAAGACGTTGCATTTGAAGCAGTTCAATGATGACTACAACTTAGGTCAACCAGCAAGGGTTGCGAACGCAACGAACAACCACCATGTCATCATGTCAAACGTTCTGTGTCCTTGGACATGTTCGACAAGTTGCCGGGATTCTCGCTGTTTACGACTCAATATTGTAGTTCAATGAATGCTACCAAAAGTGAATTTGAAATTATTTCCCAATACAACTCAATATCGAGTTGTTCATTCATGGTCAAATTGTAATTTCCGTAAGGATAATAAATATGCAACAATATTATTAAATGACAATTGGAGGGTCAAACCAAGTGTGTTGTCAGAGGATGGTTTCATTGAAAGTTATCACATGTAAATGATATGACGGGGGTCAAAATAAACTCACTTTGTTTGCACCGCACAGTCCACGTGGCCATGTATTGAATGCAGAGCCGTCAGACCAGTTGGCACCGTGAATATCAAAACAGATGAAAGCCCATAAGTATTGTACCAAATTCGGAATGGTTCATGTTCACAGTGATTATCCGGGAGTGAGTACGAGGGACCTCACAACTTATAGTGATTTCCAAAAATATTCCCAGGTCTTATTGCAACACAAGGATGCTTCTGTGATTGGACGCAGGGCTATCAATTTGTTGTTGAGTAAAAAGGAGGCAAAGAGAGAGAGATCACTAGAACTTGCACATAGGTTTGTTCAAAACGCCAAACATTGATTCGCAGATGAACAGTTGAGACAATACACACAAGGGGTAATATTTGTGAAGTTTGCTGACATGATTGTAATACACCTGATTAAATCATCAGACCAACAGAATATTTGCGTCATCAATAACTGTCATACTCACACAAGGTAATAGATAACCTAAAGATGTCTGGATTAGAAGGGTATGGCTGATGTGCATCGACCTCTTGCAAACCAAAGAAGGTGAAGGCTTTAGAAATCAATGCCGCCCAATACCCTCATTTAATGCCGGTCGTGTTCCAACAGCATTGACGTGGACTTTGTTTGGTATATTGTCAAGTTGTCTAGCTCTCTGGCAAGTTGTGGATTCAAAGAATTTGGCATTTCAATGCAATCGTTGGGAAGGTTAGATACTTACAATAAATAACTATCCTGTAATAATTTGCCTAAAGTTAAGTACAGCCTTTCGAGGGCAATAATTAAGGTTTGAGAAAGCCTAAATTGACTGTTGGAAACCGCTCCATTGTTCTTGGGGTTTTGTACATTGTCCAACATGAAGAAATGCCCCCCAGCTTGGCTCCTTCCTTTTATCTCAGTGAGATAAGATGCATCGCTGTGCACCGCTACCACCATACGGCTGGCGCTGAATGCGATAATTGCATTGGAGTGAGTGGCGGCGTAATCAAGAAACTGGTGGGTTTTCTCCGTTGTTTTCTCAGTTGAATCTGCTAGATCTGCCGCTATCGCGATTTGTGCCACTATCATTGTTGCATTGACTACCCGTGCGTAGTACAAAAAGGTTCATGTCACTTGTTGGATGAATAACTTATCCGTAGACCCTAGATTTGGTGATTGGTCCACAGTTTTTGCATACTGGATCTTAGATCCGTACACTGGCACCGCATGCCTCTGTGGTTGGTCCATTATCGTTTGCCACTCGTGTCAAAAACGCGTTAGTCCCTCAGGGCAATAACCTGCCATGGAGAGATGCACCTGTCGCTTGATGTAGTCCCTATCAAGGGGATTCCGCAATACTTTCCCTCCCAGTCCTTGTCCACTGTATAGTACTCTTTCAACAATTTGACGAGGTGGTCTGCATGTTGTTTCCCACATACTTGACCCCAAAAGTATCCACAAGTAGTGTGAAACAGATAGGCCTAGTGTCATGCTCCCAGAAACCAGGGGTTTTATTGCTTCTCAGGTCACCATACTTGTCGAGTCGCTCTTTGATCATCTTTGGGGTGATGATCCCTGCATGCGGTAGCCTGTACATGCTCTTGCACACTTTTATGAAAACAAATCTATCCTTGTCCATTTTGTTGCAGAGATTGTAGTGCGCAATGACATCCTCTAGAAAGTTGGCTAATTCCATGCTTAGGCACTCCGGCCTATCCATTAGCGTGTTTAGGTAGAAATCTTTCAGATCTAATCCCATGGACTTTGTGACGGGTGTGGAAATAATTCTGTTGAATAGCCGTTTTATGGTGAGCAAGTTTGCGGTTGGAATTCCACAGTCCGTGTCAGTATTGATCCTGTTGCCGCCGATTGTTAGTTGGGTAAAATTTATTTCATCCTTTTGCGGTCGCACGCTACACACTATCTTCCCGTAGTTAATGTCCTCCCATCTATTGTTCGGAACTTCATCGCAATCAATGAAAAATAACGTGTTAGTTCCGCCATTGCAGCCTGGCATGCCTTGCGCTAACCGTCCAACCTCATTTCCAAACAAAAATTTCCAATCATCCTTATACTTTGGCCGTTGTATTAGGTGATAGTATTCCGGCAGTTCACCAGTCTCACTGACTAATACTGCACCCGCAAAGTTGGTGATGAATTCCAATGGGAATCGCCCGCCTGTTAATTGTCTAGCAGTTGGACAGCTCCCCAATATGTCGACTGCTGTGAGTAATTTCTCTTGACAAAATGTTCTGGTGATTCTTGCCGGAGTGTATTCGTCCTGGCTGATGATAGCTGGCGCCGCGGCGGGTGGCACATTGCTAGATGGGTGCACAATTTTAAAAGGGACCAAAGTCCCCAAATCATCGTCTCCAAGCTCCAATTCATCCAGCACAACCCATATCCTTTCTTGTTCTTCTTCGTATGACTCCACCCTTTGAGCCGGTGCCCGCTCTCTGAGCACCCTTTGAGCGTCCACTGGCGTTTCCTACTTGTTTGCTTCCTTTTTGGAGACTTTCATCAGGTGATCCACTGCGGTTTGCGACGTGCCCTTCTCAGGGATGATGCATTGTAATGCTTTGCATAAGTCACCCCCCACTCTCAGTATTGCATCTGACGTGGTGGTTGTGGGCCGAGTCACATATTTTTGCTTGAACAACACTGTTTGCCCCACGCGCACACTCCTTGTGTCCTTGACCCGGGCCTCATGACAGCAATAATGCCCCCACGAGTTGCCAATGTAAAAAGATGAATTTGTGTGCGATTCAAAAGTGTTTTGGTTGCCTGGCATGACGTGCATCTTGACTACACACCCAACTGAAGCAAAAGGGTTTGCATTGCAACCATGTTGGCGGTATAAGGTTGCCAAACTTGACACCTTTGGCGATACCCTTGACTTTCACACTAGATTCAGTTGGTGCTCTGCCTGTGGAAGTATCTGGCACCACAGCGGTATTGAGAACTTCTCAACTATCCTGCAGAGTACCGCCACGAGATGATGCTTGAATGATTTGATGGCATTTTCTGCTATGTTCCTCCTATGATCATCAAGGGGTATCAGTTGATAATTCATACCATTTGCTACAATTGCTTGCTTGAGCTCCTCAGAGCACTCATTATCCAGGATGTGCATTTTTGGGGTGATTCTGGCTGCTTTTAAACAATTGACCAGACTTTGGTAAGTTTTCCCCATCTTGCCCGCATATCAATTCTGCATTGCTTCAACTAAGAGTGCATTGATATCCAGATCGATTAGCACCATGATGTATTGGTTGCCACGGCAAGATCTGACAAGGAACACTACAGTTTGATCAGTGTACATTTTCCGCTCCAAGTTGTCATGCAAAGTGTACACTTGGTGAAACGCACATCGTTCTTTTGGTTTGACTGCGGTTGACGGAGGATTCATATCTATCTTATCTGATATTGCTTGCTTTAGTTATCTTAACCCTAACTTTATTTTCCGTACATGGCCTTTCCATGTCTCTTCTCACACCATAAAGTGTTTTGCAACTGCTGCTGCTGTCAAGCCGGCCCAGGATGCATAATTGCTGTTTTTGATGGCGGCCATCCATGTTGGTTTCGTTGGAAAACCTACTGCGGCATGATAATAACTAACTAGTTCTGATTGCGTCTTCAATTTGTAAACACTCATGATTTGATCTATTGGCGGTGGTGCTCTCTCTGCCAGCGGCTCAGGTGGTGACTTGTCCGCTAGCACTGTCTCCGTACTCATGTGGCGCGGTGCATGATCTCCCAGAAGAATATACCACAACCCTTCCCCTGGAAGACGCCAACCTCTCAAAATATCCTTACGTGATCTTTGTGTTGGTTGCGTCGTATATGCTGACCTTGTCTCCACCAAAGATTGTTACATAGTCCGCTATTGCGAGCTGATTCATGCTGAGCAGATTATTCGTGAGACCCGGCACTGTGTGAGCTTTCCTTGTCGGCTGCCGGAATGGATGTAGCATGTTGACCACATCTTCTACGTCGGCTGTGTTGCCGAGTGCCGTTGAGAAACTTTTGCTAGATTTCTTCCCTGTTGCAATGCAGGGGTTTCCGGTTCAGCCATATCTGCCACTTGTTGACACCTGCATATGCTCATTTGCTGGTTGCATGCATGTCGTCAACACACCTGCGTCCTAAATTGCTGTTGCGATGGTACCCCGAAGCACGTGTTGTTTTAGCTCATCTTCTTCTAGGTTGGTGATGGTTTTGTGCTTTTGCACGGTATTTTTAACTGTTTATCCGGCCTGAAGTATACTCAGTTGTATCATATAGATGCCTTGATCCACACCTTCAAACTCAGAGAGCTTGGTATGCCCTGCGCAAGAACCGCGTGCTTCACAGGGGAAGGTACCCAAAAAGGGACCTCCGCCCTCAGACAATACAGGATCATTGAGTCCAAAATAGTGTGTTGCCTGACCACGTGTTTCACAAGGGTATATTAGGTCCGTACCCGCTGTTGCAACTCGTTTTCATGACTTGCTGCCACACCTTCCCTAGCAGTTGGTGCTACCCCTTCCGCTATTCTTTGCACTTACTGTGAAAAGATTCCTGGTACTCTGCGGTACGCCTTCCAAACTGTGTCAAGCTTGATAGCCTCATTCCGCTTGGCTTCCCGCCTCACCACAAAATTCCCCTTTCTTTGCCGAATCTTTCGCGCAAAAGTTGACAGGGGGAGAAAATCCCACATCAACCAGGTATCACCAGGGTCTTGGGATCCTATTGTGGAACCAAACCCCTCAACCCCTCAATTTCAAAGTAAATTTGACATTCCGAAGATTTGTACCATTACGAGTCTCCAACCCACGATCTCTCCTGCCAATTGGAGTATGCTTACCACTGCGCGAGGAATCCTGCAAATAATGGCGATTGCAGTCAATAATAAACCGCGAGTGATATTTTTGCCCGGATGGATTCGCTTGTATTTTGACTTGGCAAGGCGGCGGGGCAATCGGAGATGGCTTTCATGTAGTGTTTGATTTTTCTTTAAATATCATTATTATCACCTACTTTCAATCTTTCACTCTTCTCTTTCTCCATCTTCCCCGGTAGATCCTATCCATCCAACATTGCAATATATTTTTGCAGTCGCGCCGTCTTAGCCTGCTTGAACTTGAACGCCGTGGGACGGGCTTTCCTGAAAGAGATCTTTGCTCTAAAGAACGCTTGATTCTCTTCTTGCGTTGCTCTCTTTTTCATAACTGGCATCGTGGCCGCCGCGCCGCCGCAGCCCTTTGTGGTGGTTCTGCCGCCCCCTGCTGTTGTTGATTTGCCACCGTGTTTCTTCTTCCGCGGCGTGTTCTCCTTTTCACTCTCCCTACCGTTGTTGGTGGAGTACCTCCCCCTCCTACCACCGCCGTCTTGGGCCAATATTTTTGCTAACGCCGCCACCGTTTCCGTCAGCAGACTGAGTTGTTGGTTTACTTTGTCATCTTGATACCCTGGCGTTGGTTATCGAGAATTACTTCCAACATTTGGAGGGCATGCTCCTCGTTCTTTCGTACCCTCTTGTCATCTTTTGCCCCCATCACTTTTTTCATGGCTCCACGCAGACCGTCAATGATCTCGACTGTGGCGTTGGCGCTCTCGAATCCATGCTTTGCCGCGGAGTTACCACTCGCCTGCTCTTACACTTCAATTGCCCACATTTTTGCGTTAAAGAAATTGACGGCGTTGATATACGCTTTATCCGCCTCGAGCTTTTTCTCCCACTCCGTCATCATTGGCTTGCCAAACGGATTACACTTATAAACTTCCATCATGTAGTGATGGTGCTTGTCTGCGAGGCTGATGATGATGCTGTCGCGCTCGAGCACGGTATGTTCTTTGTTAAGTCAGTTGGCGAACTGGGTGAGGTGCTCGCCGGTTTCCCATCCCCCCTTCCAGTTTTTTTTCATTTCATCCATTACCTTGACATCTAGCTTGCACCAGATGGTTTCGAGTTGCTTGGTGTACGCTTGGGGGAGTCGACGTTGGTACACGAATGTCTGCTCCCTCAATTGTTGGTAGTACCGCTCATCGAGCGCTTCTCTCAAATTTTCATAGATTTCCCGCCAAAAACCGACCACTTCTGCCCAATCTCTCTTGAGGAGGTCATTATCTGCTTGGTAGGTTTGCGCTCCGTCGTGACAGCAATATTGAGCTCTGCATGCTGATTGGGAGGTTGAACTGGTTGAATGTAGTTGAGGGTGGTCTCTACCAGGTACCTTCTAGCGCCCATTATTTCCACGAGAAGTCCATAGTCGACTAACCAATCACAATGCACAGGTAGTTCTCTTGCTAGGTTTTGTGCTTCTATTTTGAGGAGCCCCTTATGTGGCCGTGTTGGCTTCCCTTGTACTTTTGTGAAAGGATGGTTTCCGATAGGCCCGTACGTGCCCTTCTCTAGACTATGGTATGACATTCACGATGCTTCTTTTTCTTTATTTCAACGAATCTTTTTTCAGACTAGATTTGACTAGTACGATACACTGCAAGATATTGATAAGACAGTGTAGTTCTTGTCCCGCGAACTTAAGTACTTGTAATAACTTAGGTACAGATGTTGCTGGTAATGATTTTAGTTTGCGGGTGAGAAGTTTGCCTTACTATTAAGGTGAATCGTGATTAATAAGACAGACCAGCTCTGATCATGCTACAATCAACGTCACACATATTTTGCCTTTCTGGCGAGCACGCTTTTGGTACTTACTGTCGGTGGCAACTTCTTCTTGTTGGTGGTACCTTCTTGTTTCCTTCTTCTTGGAATAAAGACGGTGTCAGAGAGGTCTTACTTGAACCGTGCCGCCAAGACACGGTTGCGTCGGTACTCCTTAGTCCTTACTCTGATGTTCCCGCCGAACGCCGTTCCTGACACGCGTTGCTCCCGCTAAGAGCCAATCTTGGCGGGTGCGCCTCTTAGGTTTTAGGGTTAACGCTCGTAGATATTCAACATCTAGTAGAAGACTCACCTGCATAACACCAAGATTTTGACTTCAGAGTGTGGGTGAAGAAAAGGCATTTGAGCAAGAGAAAACAAGAATCATCCCAGGGGACGCGACATGCCTTATTTTGAGACCAGACAGATTATAATGGTAATGGGAGACCCGGAAGAGTTTGCGGATCTTACTTTCATTCCATTGTCAACACTTCCGTTCAAGCTTTGGCTAGCCAACAGCATCCGCTTGCATTCCAAGGGTAATGCTGTCCAGAGTATTCCATAGTTTGATGTCAAGACTAATATTACTAATGCTTATTCAAGTGGGGTGCCAATGAAACGTGCTTGAGTTTATGTTGGTTTGCCCAAGCATCATCGCATGGCGGATAGTCAAATGACAACATTTAGAGAAAGGCAGCAAAGTATGACACGATCTCATTTTTCTCACTGCAGCCTCCGGAGTTCCCTAGTGTGTTTCAGAATCCTGTGGATTATATTTGGTATTGCTACATTGACGAAGACAAGATATTAGATGAAGACATGGTTGAAAATATGTTGAGTGACGACTTGCATGTATGTTCATGGGCAGATTGTTTAGGACGGCATGTGAAGACCCACAATCTTGCTCTGACAGAGGTAGCTGCGATGATGGAAATGAATCTGCTGGATTTTGAGACCCACGACAAGCATAGTGACCCCAATGACTTTTGCATTGAAATGAATATGATAGTAAATGAATATGATAGTTGACAATATGATCAAAATTTACCAAGCATCAGAAGCAGGTTCAACTCACAACAAGGAGTCGTGGATGGAGGACAGTGTGATGTATTTCAAAGACGAAGACTACTCCTTAGAGAATCATCTTCCCCTACCAGGGACGTCAAATTCAAGCCCTTTGAACTCACATCAGTTTCTTACTCACATTGTGCTATCACTTGGAAAGTACAAGACAGAGATTGACGGATTGACACATGCATCCTTTCATGAATGTTCGAGAAAAGCTTGCCTCATTGAGAATGACACTGACTTAAACTTGCTGAAACAGTAGTCGAACAAGGTGACACAAAAATACACCGAAGAGACGGTTGTATTATAACTCAATTCCATAACCCGAGCAGAAAAATATATTGTCACAGCCAAAAAATTATACAATGACAAAATAATACACAATGCATTGTCAACGAATGAACTACTGCCGTTTACAATGACAATGCTTCAAACGGTGAAAATAGCAGAGAACGAGCGGTTTTGGAGCAACACGAAGTAGTCGCAGCTTGATGCAGTCTATTCCTCTCTTCAGTACACAGAAGGTATTCCAACACGAGAGAGCCTACCTGGGTCAATCGTGAAACGCTAATGACATGGTCACCCAGTGATACCATATCATGTTACAAGCGCCAGACTGAGAAATCTTACGAGGAGCAAAAATTTGCAATAGATTTATGCGTAAATCAAGTCCACAAATATCAAGATACAAACAGAGATAGGCAAACAACTTGCACAAAAAATATGGTTGTCTATGGTGATACGGGAGCTGAAAATCAGGTTTTTGCAGGTTGGCTGTGTTATATTCAATCACTTAAGGACCCACCATTGCTTTGACAGCTTTGATGGCCCTACGTGCTAATGCTGTGGGAGGAATGTATTTGCGTGCGTTTTTCAAATTACCAACAAGTAACAGCACACCAATGGCTCCGTATAGATATAGAGCTACTGAAATTGAAGCGGAGAAGATGACGAGCAAATCAGCTCTGCATCACGCTCTACTCACGCTCAACGTGGTATTTCTTGACAAGGTCAGCCAGATATTATTCGACTAGCTGGCGACTATACATATCATTCTGCGTGAAATTTGCTGTTCACAAATTTCATTTGCCGGGGTTATGCTTGTTGGTACAGTGGACTCCTAGTAATTGCAGCTAATAAATCATCAACCATGTCTCACTTCATCACTCATGCTCACGTGTTTTGTGATGGTGGAGTTGAAGGATTCCGTCAGACCTCACGGTGATTGGTATTTCAAACGGCTTCAGGATGTAACAAGGATAGATCCGTATGAGTTAAGAGAGAGTCAAGAATTGAAAGATGAAATTTTCAAACTTGCTGGAAGAATCCTGACTTACGTTCCTAGCTGAGACGACAAAGGATTAGACCCAACACAATGCAAGCTTATTCGCGAAGGTGCCGAGGACAGGAAGTTTTATAATATTCCGCAAGAGTAACAACAGAAAACCGACGAGTAACGGAACACCTTATTGGGTGGTGACATCGCGGGACACTCAGAAAATCAAAGGTGTGAATGGTGTCTATACCCCGGCGAACAAACACAGTATCAACGCGCTGAATAAGGAGCTGAAGGAACTAACTGAATTAGTCCTGTTCCCTGGTGGAGTGTACAAATGTACCGTCAATGATCAGCAACGTAGTTTTAGCCAATCTCAATTGGAGTTTTTGTTGGACTTACCTGCCGCAGACTCCATGGAAAATTGTGCTGCAATAAATATCTCGATTGCCCTGGCGGCTACAACTCATATCGCTTTTTATATGAACAATTTGCCAACGAGACAGCGGCTCGCGAAACTTGGTTGGATGGATACCACAGTTGGGTGTGCTGCCAGGAGAGACATAAATGGACGAGGTGGGTTGGTGGAAAGGCATGTACAGCATGAATTGAAGCACATTGGTGCCACGACCATCAACAAATTGATGGGGGCAACCTTACCGTACGACATCGCAGTAGAAATACCATTGAAGTATTCACTGTGGGAGGCGGGCAAAATTGTCGTTACGCTCAGCCGATCGGAGTCGTCCAAACGCACAATAGTCGTTGGGGACAAAAAATTGCAATCAACAAGATGTGGGAGCTCATTACGACTGGCAATCAGTGGACATGTTACACCGAACATATTTTTGACACAATCTCAATCAACGGGGATGATATAGAACCAAATCAACACGTTTTTGACTATCCACAAGTGTATCATTTCCAAAAAGTTGACGCAGTTCTCCCAACGGATATCACGGGCTATGTGTATTACTTGGTTTCTAAAACCCACCCCCATCGTGTATACATTGGATAGACTAAGTGTTTGACACAGCAATTTCTAGAGCATCAAAGTGGCAACGGATCACAAGGCACACGGGATCCGCGCAATTGTCCCTGGGCGGTGGCAGTATATCTGCGGTTTAACACATACGAGAATGACAGAACGGAGGAGTTTAGACAAGATTTAGTTCAAAAGATTCAAACGAGCAGGTATGATGAGTCCTACTCATGGATTATGGACAGCAGGCAGGTTGTCCAGGTATATGACAGCGGAACCAAAGAAAAGGACAAACACATTCGTTTTATACCCCTTGTCGCTGCAGACGCTGTCAACCGTAATTAAATAGTATTATTTGTGCTCAAGGCTAATTTTGACCCATCGTCCGTGACCAACACTGCTCAGGTCATCTGAATTGACGAGCAGTCAAACACCCACGACTGCCGCATCGCAAACGGTAGCAACATTGGCAATGGCGGCAACACCAACGGCAGCAGCAGCGTTCTCCACCCCGTTCCATTGCTATACTTCCAAGCGGTACCCCCCCCCCCCCGTACTGACTGCCCGTCGCTACGTTGACCAGCATCATGCCTACCCTCCCTCATCCCGGGATTAGAAAACCAAGATCCCAACAAAGGTGACGTGCGATAATGAAAGTAATTAGTATTACTAAAATAACAAGATGTGATTGAAATATATTGAGTTTCGAACTTACTGTATTTGGATGAGTAGTGCTGCAAGCCACCCCGCTCATATTGATTGTTGTTTATTTGTTCGGTCACGATGTGCGGCCGCAATCTAAATTCAAGCTTAGTTCATGCCCTTGTTGCATGGGCCTCTCGTCACCCCTCTACCCTCCCTCCTTTTAGCTCCTTTCTTGTCAACATGAGCATCTTATTACCTCCTCCCCCATCAGCTCCTTTGGAATACTTCTTTGGTAAGTACAGACTGTACTCTCTGCGTGGTAGTGTAAAAGCAGTTTGATCGGATATGCAATTGACGTGAACGCTTGCTGAAACTGAATGAAACGTGAAGTGAGAAGTGAAACAAGGATTCATTGTTATGTTCCTTTTGTGTTTGAGATTTGGAGGGTCAAGCATGAACTTTTTTGTACTATTTTACTATTCCTACCTAGAGTATCTATCTAATTCTAACAAGATATTGCATATAGTATACTTAAGAGCTAATAGAGAGTGAGATAGCTATCGAGATCTGATCAAGATAGAAATATGTATTGTAACAATCATATGGAATAATATTAACAATGAAAGTAGTATCTATGAATTTGATATATTGTATCTTTGAACCCCACAGCGTGTACACGCACTCTAGATAGTCCAGTCAACAGAATTACTGACCACACACAACACTGCATGTAATGAACAAGCACGTCCCGCCATCTGCAACATTATTTTTTCTTACAAACCAGACTTAGAGATGCGGATAAATCTACCACACCACTCATATTTTACACATATTTAGTTTGCAGTGATCCCTCTATCTACATTACTTGTGACGATAGTCTTGATCCTTGCTGCAATCGCGGTATTGGTCGTCTCTCCTGTGGTGTCTTTTACACAAAAAAAACTTTCATGGAAGCAACAGTTTTGGTGATTTCTCCCCCTTCAATCAGTATCACACCAACAGCTTCTCCACGTACCCAAGTTTCCACTGCTCCATCTTCCGGTTTGTCTCAATCTTCCTCTCCGTCTACATTTGCAAACAAGATACCTTGAGGAAAAGACAAAACATTGGTCTCCGTCTTGATAACCTGTGGCTTTCCGCAAGATCCAAATGCGGTACTGAGTGGAAGAGCTATGTTTAGAGTGGCTTGCAACAATCATTCATATTCGACTTACTACGCAGACAATTCATTGACAATAGGATCATAAACAATCTTTTTTTAACTATAGATAGTTTTTTACTTAACAGGGGAGTAAAATCCACTTTGAAGTCATAAGTTTTTGCTGCTTTCTTGCAATCCAATATCATGGGATGTGCTGGCATTCTATTTGAGGGGGAAATTATTTAATTTTTGGGAGAAAAAAGAAGAAATGAACATCGTGAATACTTTGAGCAGTTTGCTGATATCAATGGAGATTTAAGTTTGGTGGGTGATGGCAAAAACGTTCATCTGTTGCTGAGATGAATTAAATGAATATATTTTGATAGTTTTGGTACTATTAAATAGCCCAAGGAATATTTCGTTGCAAGAGCCATGAAAGTAAGATATTGTCTAGATAGATAGGTTTATGCCTCTCCAAGATCCAAAAATGGATGTGTCTTGTCAATTGTCACTGGACACAAGGGATGATTCGCTCTCTTTTCTCTCAATGAGGCCAATCTATCTCTTAGATACCTCTCAATGAGGCCAATCTATCT
>JAZGVR010000039.1:0-21451 GCA_037356255.1 Thalassiosira tumida | reverse complement strand
AGCAGTAGCAGTAGCAGTACCAGTACCAGTACCAGTACCAGTACCAGTACCAGTAGCAACAGCAGTAGCAGTAGCAGTATCAGTAGCAGTAGCAGTATCAATCACAGTAGCAATAGTAATCGCAGTAGCAGTAGCAGTAGCAGTAGCAGTAGCAGTAGTAGTATCAGTAGCAGTTGCAGTACCAGAACCAGGACCAGTACCAATACCAGTACCAGTAGTAGTAGCAACAGCAGCAGCAGTAGTAGTATCAGTAGCAGTAGCAGTATCAATCACAGTAGCAATAGCAATAGTAATAGCAGTAGCAGTAGTAGTAGCAGTAGCAGTAGCAGTAGCAAATAAATAAATAAATATCATATAAATTTACATTTTTCTATTTCTAAATGCACACGCGTGGTGTTTTTAAATGGCCCGCTTTCTAACAGACCATGCTCGCGTAGTGGTGCGACAGATGGTAATCCCTTCGGATCAGAGGGCCAGGACGAGGTTAAGAATGTAACAACCAACATCTGATTAACGGCCACTGCGAGAAGAACTCACAATGATGTCAACTGTGACGGTTGTCATCACGCTGGCCTCCTGTACCTTTTATGGCACGGATTGTCCACATCCGTCATATTAGCGCTCGGTCTCTCCTGACCGTAGCGGGAACGAGGTGATACTTCTGCCATCATCTGCTCCTCAACCTGGGTTGTGTTGAGGCATGGTAGGAGTTGTCTTTTTTTGCAGCCCTTCGTCGAGCGCCTGCACCGCGGCGGGATTGCATTTGAGCAGTCCGTCTACCAGCACGTCGCGCAGCCTTTATTGCCCTTACCCAGTATGTCTGTTTTTCAAATGAAGTTCTATAGAGTGAGTCGAAGTCAAACTCCAGCAGGAATCGACTCTCTGGCGGGACACCTAATGGGTCTGTATCTACCAGCCTTCCTACCTCCTTTAACAAGTCCTTCCGTTCCTTAAGGCGTAAGGTACCTCTAATCTTATCATGTAGTGTTATATTCCGAAAGATCCATTGGGAGTGAGTGATTTGTAGAATGCGGGAAATGAAGTGCCGCATCCAGTCATCCCCGTTCATTCGACATGGAGCACCTGCACAGTGGAGACGCTATAGCACTGCTATGTCTTTAGTAACTTTTCCCTCCGTGAACTCCCTCCATTCAATTTCGTCCTGACTGATTGCCGCCTGGTGCATGGCGTGTGACATGGGTCCTAGGGTTGCCATTGGTCGTGTTCCTCTGAAAAGAATATCTTTTGGAATCCAGTATGCTAGTTCATAGTTTGTTCTTCCATCACCTTGTAGCCATGTAGATAGGTGTTCTACATCTTCTGTCAGCAGCTTTGTCCTGTTCTCACTCGGACATCGCATTAGATGCGATGCGTCTTCTTTTCTACCACAGTTGGGGCATTTGTTGTCAACATCATCTTGCAGTCTCTTCATATGAGCCCTCGTTGCGCAGCAGCCCGACGACTGCTTTGACAACCAGATGCCATACATATCCGGCTTCGAGGCGAGAGTTTTGTTCAGTGCCGCCCAGTCCACTATGTTGAATCGACGGCTGGTCCAGCCGAGTCCTCCCCCTTTTCTTTTCCTGGCACCGGCATAGAATTGGCGGGCTTCTTCTTCGCCCAGACAGAATGTCACTTCCTTGGCAATGTCTGACGTTGAATTCGTACCATCAACATAGATGGCAGCCTTCTCGAGTGGTAGTAAATATGAACACTTGCGTGGCAGTGCTTCCATCATACTACGAGCAACAGCTGCCTTCGCGAGTCCATCGCAAACACAATTGAATTGTTCTTGTAGGGTGAGTTGCCACCATGTCTTCTTTCTATCCTGGTGTGCCGCGACATGCTCATAGACTGGTTGCAAGGTTTGTTTAAGTTTGATGGTTCGTAGAACTCGTAGCACATCTGCCTGACATGCTCCTGTCTTAACTCTTCTCCTTCTATAGCTTGATTGTCTTAGTGCAGAGATGTTGTCGCAACAGATTTTCGGTTTGGTCGACTTGATGTTGTGAAATTCGCAGATAGCGTACAAGAAAACGTGAAGAGCCAGTAACCCGAGCAATTCTCCTCTGTAGGAGCTGGCACTTTTCGATTGTTCATAGAAGTTGGCGCGCAGAATGTTCTCGGAGCTCGTGCAGCTTACTAGCCACCCCGCGCCGCTAATATCAGGTGCAAGATTTCGATCGTATGATCCGTCTGTGACGCCAATGATAGTGTTGTTCTTCACCGCATCCACTAGGCATTGAAGATCTTGCTTTTCGTCCACTATTCCATCCCACATCCATTCTCCACCTAACAATCGTAGATACGCCCAAAAATCAGCCGGTTGAGATGGTCCAGTTGTAAACGGCGGCCCATGTCCCAAAAGATTGATGGTTTTTGCGTCTATGAATGAAACCGTCGCTGGTACCCCCACCGGTAATCCGTCCGTCTTCGTGCGCGTTCGTACATAGAGTTGTTCTCCTCTGGTGCGAGTCCTGCTCTGTAGGAGATGATAGTATTCCATTACGTCCCCATTTTTATGCTCCACAATCCCTCGTTCCACATCATAGTACCATGTCCATTTGCGGTGAGTTGGTGCCGTCCATTTGCCCAGTGGATCAATCAGAAAGAGGCCAGGATGTGTGAACCTTGTCCAGAAGATAATCCAATTTGTCCAGTCCGCCGCCGTGGGTTCCTCTCTAGCAAAGTTGTAGTTTGAGTTGTTGAGCGTTGCCGTCGTCGGAGTTAGATGTTGTTGGTTTATCTGTCTTCCATTTGCTGCTACGATGTCGGAGAGGAAGAGCATTTGGAGTTTTATGCGCACTCTGTTGATACTTCGCAATTCTGCGCCCAAGGATCCTGCTGCTAGAAAGAGATTGACCATCAATGCATCTTTCTCCCGTGGCAATGGAATAGTGGGGTAGTCCAGATGTACCTTGAAGCCATAGTGCCAGAGTCGCTCCCAGAGTGATTTATACCAGCTGAAGGCGGCTAGTTCGCCGTAGATTGCGTACGAAACCGTGAGTGGGTTAACGTTAACTCCAACTTCCAGTTGCATGCACTCGAGTGACGCCCGGAACTTCTGACCTAGAATGGATGGTACGCCAAAGTGTTGCACCAACATATTCAGGCAGCAAATGGTCTGCTCGACAGGAAAACTAAACAATCCAATTCCCCCGAAAGCTCGTGGAAGAGTACGCCACTGTTTTTTGATGTTCTTGTTAACACCCAGATAGGAGAGCATGTGGTAATGGTAATTGGATAGGAGACCAGAGGCAATCTTGAGTGGGGTCGCCATCGTTGCTAGGCCATAGCGGATCCCCGGCCATAGCTTGAGTCGGTATGAGACCCATGCAAATTTCGCTGGTAGATGGCCGTTTACTGTACGACTGTGCCATTTTTCCATTCTTCCCAGGATCTTCTCGTATTGTTTATCTTCCGTTCCCGCTGGGCATGACCACACACCAAGTGTTTCTTCGCAGTCAAAGACACTTCTTTGTTTGATAGGGGCTTCGCTGCCATCCGGCAGAGACACATTGAGCTCCCAGTCTACCATATCTGTGTACTGCCACTCGCCCTCTTTACATTCATAGTCAACAAGATACCAAAAGCATTTCTCTGGTTTCAAAGCGCCGCCCGTGCAGCATATGAGATCGCCCCACATGTATGTGGACTCCTGAACTTCTTGATAGACTACTCGCGAGTCTCGCCATGCCGGTCCTATGACGTCCAGATTGGTATCGTCAACGAACATGTTTCCCATGAATGTTGTGAGTGTATTCGTAATTGGACTTATTATCTCTGATCCAAAACCTTCATTCTTGTAGCAATGCATTAATACCGCCGCTAACATGGTCCAGCCTGCTGGTGCCATTCCATTTCCTTGACAGAGTCCCTGTAATAACAACAACAGTCCCGCTCCTCCCATAAATGTGGTGGAGTCTCCCAGACCAGTGCGTTGAAAAAATTTCATTCGTTGAATAGGTGCGAGAAGGGTTGCAATGGCGCCTGACCACCCAGTCACTGCAAATAAAAGAAATGCCATGATGATGTGATTGATTCTGTCATAGCAGTTAGCCGCGTCTGCAGATACTGATCCCATTGGCTGCCTTTGCTGCCGCGAGATGTCCATGGTTAGTCGCGAGTCCATTTTTGCGTCCTCCGCCGTGCTTTCTCTTTGACTGAACTGCTCTTCTGGAATATATCCATTTTCTAACAGTACATTCATAGCCTTGTAACCAAATAGCCATTTGTTGTGGAAGTTGTAGTCAGCCTCCATAAGCAGTATAGCTCTGAGTTTGTTGACTAGTGCGATGCCCGCTATCTTCTCCAACATCACCTGCAAACCATTGCCCCATCTCGTTGGTGGGACTCCTGCTCGAGCGATTACTGTGATCCTCTTTGCTAGGAAAGCGGAGACTTTGTCTGAGTTAGCGGCTGCCTTGTAATGACCAAAGTGTATTGTGCTGATTGACGAAGAGGTTTTTCCGTCACATGTTTCCAGAATCGCTTGAAGTCGGCAGGTGAAACTGTTATTCTTTCTCCTGTCCCTGCTATCAACTCGAGTCCTACCTTCGATATCTCAGTTAGTATGAGGGCGGTCACATCATCAACATCATCTGGAATTGGCATATCTCCTTTGATTAGCGCTTCTGCAACCTGTGCGTCCGATAGGTAGCCCAACTTTTCTGCCAGTGTGGTGCCCGTAATGTTCGCACTGTGTGCTAACAGGAACCTATATTCTGTCTCTTCCTGAATACGCTTGACCATATCCTCTTGAGTTTCGTTGGTTTGCAGCTCACCATTAACGTATCGCTCTACCTTCAAACATCCTCCTGTTTTCGGATCGTCCGTCAACCGATTAATGAAATACCACATTCGCCCGTTTTCTTCTCGCTTGACAATCCCCTTGATTCCTTTCACTTTCTCTGCGTCACCGAGGTCTTCTGCTCTGACTAGGCACGTGCGCAAATGAACCCGTCGTAGTCCCTTCGAGTTAAGTCTGTGTCCATGAATCTTGTGTTTGCAATAATCTACTCCGTCTTCCAGTTGTGCTAGTGAGAGGTATTTCGGGTGTGGAATACCATGACGTTTTGCCCTTTTGATAACATTCGAAATGTTTCGAACTTTGCCTTTCATCATTTTAATCAATTCCATATACGACCTCCTTCTCATACTCCAGTATCTGACTGGTTCACTGAACACTAGGTCCGGTTTTCGTATCTGCCTACATTTCGCCTCTGCATGCCTCTGAATTTCTATTGTTTGCACATCGATGCGTTCTAACTCTTCCTTTTGCTCTGGCGTCGCTGCGTTATCTATGATCTCTCGTTCTAGCTCTTCTAGTCTCTGCGGTAGATTGTGTTCTTCCAACTGACTCTCCACTTCAGTCAAGTATTTCTTCATACTCCCTGCGTTGGCTGTTGAGAGCCGTCTGCACGCTGGATACACAATTTTGAACTCGTATGAGCCTATCATCGACTGTGCAGTAACATCTAAGATGATGGTTCTGTGATCACCCACGCTCATACTGAATGGTTGCATAAGCATTGCTGTGATCTTCACATCCGTGGTCCGTAGCACGCAGTCGATTGGGTCATTACCATACACCAAGCTATTGGGCGGGGCGCCATTCCAGTGATGATGCGTTTCCTCTCGCAGATCTAGGCACGGGTCCTTCATCAACTTCTTCATGCAAGCTCCTTTCTGTATGTGTTCGTTCACGTCCATAAAAATCAGCAGTCTTTCTCCTTGCAATCTCCATACTCGTAGTGTTGCTTAAAGGTCTTCCTCAAACATTCGTCTTGGATTGGTATCCATATCGTGATTTTGGATGTATCGAAGATGCTGTTGATAGTTGGTTGTTAGTCCTTGTGGTTTGGTCTTCCCTATCCCGTATGCCACGACTACTCTTGTCTTGTGCTTTGGATCAATAGATAGTTGCCATGATGTGCATCTGCCGAGGCCTCTGAAGTCGACGCAGCTTGCTTTTATGCATTTGATCAATTCAAACATGGCAACTAGCCCTGTGCCTCCTGGTAGATAGACCGCATCCGTCTCGTGCGTGTTGTGAGCTGAGGTAGTTTTGATGTGTCTCTTTTCATTGAACCATGTATTGAGACCTTGAGAGGACGGTAACTTTGTAAAATTGGTGCAATGTTCCGCCAAAGCCACTCCTTGAACCCCATATCTATCGGCGAGTTGAAGTATTTGATGTGACTTTTCATCCCTTGATTCTTGTGTAGAGGCACTGTTGAGTTGACAGTACATCCATCTGTAGACTCCTGGTGGTCGGTCAACCGCAAGATTTCCAAGTGCTGGCACATTGTACTTCTCATACAGTTTTGCCAAGTTTTCCGTTTCTATAGACACTATGGTATCATCTAAAGAGTTGACATCGACGTCGCACGTCCATTGTTCCGCGAGCCGTCGTCTTTCCTCAATTGGTATTATCCCCTTTTTGAAATTCGCTAGTTTACGCTCTATCAGCCCCTTTAGCTCCTCGAAACTTAGCGCCGTGTAGTTGATTGTCCCCTCTCTCAGATCCGCCTGGAACGAGTGGCCCCTTCCCTTTTGTCTTTGTTTCTTGTTTGCCGTGCGCTGCAGATGAATCGTTGCGCGACGAAAAGACTTTCGACATCTCCTTCTCCTCCCCCCTTTGCACCCAGTTGAATCACTGCATTCTCGTCCACCTGGTGCCGTGGAAGAGAATTTGCGCTTCCTCAACCGTTCTGGTGGCCAGGTGCGACCACACGAGCTTTGCTTTTACTCTTACTTGTAGAGTTTGCGACGGGCTTTGTAGCCTCGTCTTGAATGCTTGTGGGTGGTCCTGACGCTAGATCCGCTGAAGCAGCTTCTTTCTTGCCGGTGGCAGCCTTCCCGGGTTTGCCCGTATTAATTGGGAAGGTGGTGAGTGGTGGTGGTGTTTTTGGTCGTCGTGCCGCATGCGCCGACTTTGATTGCGCAACCTGTGGAGGCGGTGATTGTGCCTGCATTTGTGCCAGTTGTGCCTGAAGTGTTTCCATTTGTGCCATGATTAACTCAATTGACTTAGCATTGTTTTCGTTGTTGCTGGTAGGTTGTGCTCGCGCGGGTGGCGTACCGAATATCTTGCTTTGTTCCGTGTCAGATTCGTTGCTTTTGAGATTCCTCGCGACATTGCCTAGGATTTCCTCCTGATGCCTAACTTCTTCATTCCTCGCACTCATCACTCGTGCATCAATTTCGTCCTCTTCTCGCTCTGACGTTGTCCTGCTGCCTGCGTCCCAGTCGGTTTCCCAGTTTGCCAATGGTGGCATCTCTGGGTCCCCTCCTTCTGTTCCTGCTAAGGTGGTTTGTTCCCCGTGTTCTAGTTCATACATGGTGTGTGTCTCCAGGGAAGTTCTCTCCTTCCGATTGATGGAAACGGTGGAGGCATCTTCGGTTTTGGTTTTGTCCTTGTTGACCGTCATGTCATCATGGGCGCCATATTTCTCGAAGTTGAATGCCGCCATTGAATTTGGATCGATGACAGAAACCTTCTCCTGCACCCCCATCATGTCTACAAGCTCCGATTTGCACAGTCCTGCTTTGGAATCCACCCAACTGCAGTCATCAATTGCTGCAATTTCACTTTCCATAATCTGCTGGCGCTGATTGACTACTTTTCCGTGGCGGTTGAGGGTTGCCGTCTCCGCTTGATGAACCGCCTCGGATGAGAACGCCGCAGTAAGGAGACCAAAGGCGGAATCCTCTGTGACTCCTCTCTTCTGTATGTGATACCGTAGGTGCGCGGCTGGTATTGACCCCCATTCCCTTGCAGCTGTTTGATGCGGAATGCAGCCTTTCCCGTTTGGATAATGGGCCTCATAGGCTCCGGTCTCGGTGGCCATTATCACTTGCATGAGTCTAACTCCGTCTACTTTAACTTCCATCATGATTTCTCTGACTGATCGTCTGACAGATTGTCTCTGATTTCCCTTTTCGTCAGGTAGGAAGTTAAGAAGAATGCGTACGTTCGCATCTACTAGTCCATTCAATAGGACGGACCCCATGCTGAGATTGATGGATCCATGCCTGGCAATGACTTCCCCCCACGTTTTCCTTTCGGCCAAACTGCACGTTGGTCCTGGATTCTTCCAGAAATTCGCAATCTGTCCGAATGTCCTCTTGAGAAGTCCGGTTTTGCGAGCATATTCCATCCTCTTGATGAGTTCCTCTTCGTCTTCTTCTTTGTACTCCATGCTCATCATCATCTTTTGCCACGATGGTACTTTTTCATTTGCTTCCCTTGTGACCCACGGGCCGTTCTCTGCGTACTCCTTGATCAAGCAGAATTCTGCAATATTCTTTTCTCCATAGATGGCTGGAGAATATCTCTCCGGATGCAGACTCATTTCAACCGCGGCTTCTTTTAGAATATCCAGCATTTCGTCCGCCGCCGAAGGGAGGTATAAGCTGTTGACGCATCCAGTGATGTGAAGTTCATGCTTCGTGGCGACGTACTGCAGTTCCTTGTAGCTGAGAGCAAACCCAATGTTTGCGGTAGAGAGTTCTGTCCTAATGATCAACTTCTTCATCTCCCAATTTGACGCGATTAGAACGCTCCCCCTGATCTGCCTGGTCTTGCCCGTTGGAATTTTGTTTATGAAGACTGAGTTCTTGCAGTCAAGAGATAAAGGGAGAAATATGGAACAAATAAAGGGGGGAAAACAGCAAAATTAGCAACTCATCCGACGATGAACAGTTTTCTGCGTTTATGTATTTGTATTTGTAACCACCGTAAGGACGGTGAATTACAAAACACAACAAATACGCATCACGAATGTCGTTTTGTATTTGTATTTGTAACTACTGTAAGCATGGGCTTCAAGCCCATCCTTACAGTAGTTACAAATACAAATACATAAAGCTTTTCGTGATATGTATTTGTAACGAATTCTACAAAACGCCTTCCTTACAGTGGTTACAAATACCTATACGTAACGCATTACAAAAAGTGTTTTGTAACTAATTGGTTATGAGTCATAAAAAATACACAGAGCAAAAAGCCGAATCTCGCTATAGTGCCGGATGAAATAGGGATATTTTGCTCAAGTACCGGATGAAAACTCGAGTACCGGATGAAATAGGGATAATCCAGCACAAAAAGTGTTTTGTAACTAATAGGTTATGACCCCCTCTAAAATACAAAGAACAATTGGTGTTTTGTATAATTTTATTGAGGTTACACATCGTGTAGAACTTTTGTTTTTACGTAGGAATTAAATACGAATTCGAGCTGGTTTCATAGATGAAAACAAGTAGAAAATCGAAAGTAGAAGCATTTGTTTATATTTTTCATTGAAGAAAACCGCGACATTTATCTTCGGCGATTAAAATTAGCGAGCATAGGAATTTAGTATGAATTTGTTTCGGATTTCATTGAAGAAAATAGCATTTTATTGAAGAAAAGAGCGAAAATTCCTTATGGATTTGTTTTGGCGATGTTTGGCGATGCTATTACACGTCACAATCACGCGAGGGTGGGTATCTTATTATTCTTTCTTAATAGTTTTATCTGTTGATGTAAGGCTATTTCTTGCTATTTCTAAAGTAAAAATGGAGGGAGGAATCACACATGTTTACGTTTTTTGCAAAGTGAACTAGTGTTTCAAGGACAGATAAAGGGAGGAATATGGAACAAATAAAGGGGGGAAAACAGAAAAATTAGTAACTCCTCCGACGATGACCAGCTTTCTGCGTTATGTATAGGTATTTGTAACCACTGTAAGGACGGTGAATTACGCAGAACAACAAATACAAGTAAAGAATTGGTCAGTACACTACGTTTTACTCAGTACACTTCCCGTAGGGACCTGGTACATACGTACGGCGGAAATCAACATAAGAGCCGCGACCGCTATGGAGCGAGTCTTGTGACTCATGGGACAAACCAGCAATCATGTGTAGATCCTGATCAGTCATGATCAATTAAGTGCTTAACAGAGCCAGCTTGTCAAGTAGATTACGAACTGCGTCCTGGAACAGCCACCGGAAAATATACTGTTGTTGCAAAGGCAAACATACATCAAGAATGAGCATGTTCCGGTTACGGGTGTTTTTCTCAATAACACAAAGTTGCAGCTTTTTCTTGTTGTTCTTTCCATATGTCACGTCTACTCCCAGCACGTCTGGGTACTTCATGTGGTTCAGGCGTCCAGCTTTCGTTGTCCAAGCCACAGCCAATAGAATTTTGTCTTCCCTCAGGGTCAGAGCTTCAACGACCGTTTTTATGAACCGTTCTGGATCACTCCCCTCCTCAGCAGAAGTCTCGTGGTGAACCCAGATAATGTTGTCGCCTAAAACAGTCTTCTTCTTTTTGCTGTTTGCCCAGGGTACGTTCATATTATTCTGTGTATTCTGTTTATTTCCCTTTCTCGATGACCCCTTCGGTGGCGGGACAATGATGTTGCCGGCGTTTCTGACAACGGAGTTTGTTCGAGAGTCCTTTGCGAACGAGGAATTTTTTGTCTGGAAACTCTTGTGCAACCGTACCTTCTTCATAGCTTGGTTGAATGAACCAGTCATGTAAACAAACTCGCACCCGGGATTTTTTTTCGAGCAATCTGATGAGGGTGGTTCCAGTAGACTCTTTTGGTTGAATATTGTGTTTGTTGTGTAATATCAGTTTCCGGAGGTACATCAACAATAGAACACTCAGTGTCTGGTTCTCCATCACTTCCAGGAGTGAGTTAATCATATTTGTGGGAACGTTGGTTTTGAGGGATTTCTTCACTGTGTCCAGGGTGGGCCTCCGAATATTACTCAACGGCGCATTTGACACGTCTCTCTTGACCAGTGAGTGGCCGGTATCAACAAAATTCCTGCCGCCATTGGCATGAATAAAGAAGCCTTTGGTCGAAGACTCAAAATAAGCCGTGAGAGAGAATCTGCATTTCTCATCAATGAGCAACGGTGCGGCGGACTTTCCTTGCTTGTTTTTGTTCGACGTTGAGCCTCGGGCGACGCGCCCAAAGTGTTGACAATGTAGTGTGTACTTATAATACGCGAAGACATTCTTGGTCTTTCGCCCCCTGTCTTTAGACCCATTGGCAATAAACGTATATCTCTCAGTGGTGCAGGACTCCTTGCTGAGATAACAGGGAAGATTAGTCGGCTCACAAATGTCCTTACCACCTCTTGGATTTTCTTTCTCTTCAGTTGGAATCAGGTGATGGGGAAGGTAAACTTGTGGATCTACGTCAATCAATTGTTGGAGGAAAGTACCTGGGGTCTCTTTTACAAAGTCAAACAAGTTCACCTTCATCTCCACAGTTGACTCAGAACTGCGAAAACACGTTACAACAAAATCATTGGCCTCCCATTTGGATGTTTTACGACAGAGAAACGAAGAGTCAAGTGGAAAGGAATTTAACTCAGGAGGTGACTTTTGTGCCGGTGTGGGGGAATCGGGGAGAGGTTGAAGGACTGCTGGGGGTGACACATCATTTCCAGTTAAATCACTACGGGACATGCTCTGAAAAGATGACATGGTTAGAAACACAACATATTGTTCAGATGATGATCAGATAAGATTAAAATGATGCGGAAAAAGGTGAAAATGTATACATGTCAATTGAAAAGTTGATATCATCGGGAAACAGGGTCAATTGACAACTGCATGATGATGGTCTTCAATTGAAAAACAATACACAACATTAAAATGTACAATATGTGGTCAATTGATAAGTAAGCTAAAACATATAAAGTTGTCAATTGATAAGTAGCTAACGCGCACACTACTTATCATTTGACAAGTCGACCTCAACCTGTTTATTTGTCAATTGACAACGGGCAAAATATGTCGTCAATTGATAAGTATGCTAAAACATATATTGTTGTCAATTGACAAGTAGATAACGCCAACGTCACTTATCAATTGATAAGTTGACCTCGACCTGTTTACTTGTCAATCGACAATTGGTCAATCAATAAGTATATTCGACTGTGTACATTCGTCAATTGATTATAACATAACATAATTCATGAATTGATAATAACATGACACGAAGACAAATAGTCAACTGATAAGTCGACATTTTGTTCACTCACAGCTATATATTTGTGGAAAAAAAGGTGAATAAGAGGTGGAATCCGAAATGGACTTGGCAACAACACTTCATCGGTTTGACAACTGATAATTATGTAATAGACTAAAAGCCAATTAAAACATTAATAGTTGATACGGAGTATGTACCTACTACGTAACTAGCTTGTTTTTGCCAGCGCGTCGATGGTAAAACGGACAGACAGACTAAAATTGTAAGGCCGACAATCCAGAAAATTGGACAGCTGACTCTCTATGTGTGATCGTCCATGGCACACTCGAGTCAAGGGAGAGATCTCAGTTGGACGGTCGAGTAGAGAACAGAGATGCTTTTCCGATACGATACACATGATACAGAGGTTGAGAACCAACGGTTTTGGCGGCAAAGATAATTTTGTGGCGCGGACCAGCTCGTTCCGTCGACGGGTATTCAGTTGTCTGCGTGACGATGATATTCCGCGTCATGGAAGACGATGATGTCAAAGCGGAGGGGTGAAAACCACGTCCCGTACCTAACCGGCTGTAGGTATTTTACTTTGGTACATACCTACATATCACACGTCCAATATTGCACTGTACGTAGCATAGATACAGCTCTTCTCTAAGTAAAATAAAATTGCTTTTGACAAGATAGTGAATAAAATTGATGAAAGGCCTTTCAAGATTGTTCACGGATTCTCTCCCCAGAATCCGGAGATGTGATTTGCATACTCCGAGACAAATCGCCCCCCGTCTAACTCTCTAAATTCAATGGATTTATGAGATGCAAACATCAAAATATGACATACCTGGCCAACATTGCAACTAGCAACCGCTCATAGCGTAATGTGGACAAGATAATGTATGAAGATTTTTGTTCCAAAGACATCAAAATATAAAACACTAATCCTATGAACAAAAATACTTATACTTTATCAGTTGAAATGAAAGCTATTA
Source organism: Thalassiosira tumida (assembly GCA_037356255.1). NCBI lineage: Eukaryota > Bacillariophyta > Thalassiosirophyceae > Thalassiosirales > Thalassiosiraceae > Thalassiosira > Thalassiosira tumida. The sequence continues at coordinate 8,466 of JAZGVR010000039.1, read as the reverse complement.
ACAAGGGAGTGGTGAAGTCTAGTGAAGTGACAATGATGCCCAACAAATGCTGGTGATGTCATGCTTGATGTGGGTCGAGGTGGCGATGTGCTTTAGAGGGAAGACGTAAGAATGGGGGCAGCAAAAACAATCGGTTTGTCTCACAGAGACGTACGTCACGTGTCTAGTTCCGCCAACTGCTGGATCGATTATTAATGGAAAACAAGTTGCGTACAAAAACGATTAAAGAGTAGACGTAGTTACCCATGTGGGCATAGGATTTTAGATAAATCTTCATATTTTAGTTTGTCGTCAGAGTTTCCGGTTTGAAAAACCAACCCGGTACAACCCTACTGAGTTCAACTAGATGACTCTGATTCACTCTTGTCAGACGCAATGGTATTTCTACCTCTAGAGAGTGAAGAGTTGTTAATGTATCTATTAGGTAGATATATCAGCGTATGAAGTTGTTGTATCATTACTGAAAGAACAATTATCTACCTCTAGACATCCATCCGTCCACGCAAGGCATCATACCCTTAGTACATGGGACCATAAGCCGTGTGTACAATATAGTTATGGTTATGATTCTATATTAAAGTTATTCTTTAGATTGTACGGAAATATTGCCTCACATCTGGAAAGGGAGGGTCACCCTCTTGTCCCCTATAAATCAAACCCTAAACGCCATAAACCTGTCCACAACCGAAAGCGGCGTCTGAAGCTGTCTGAAGTTTGAGCGGCAACCTCAAACACCTAGGGTATCAAGAGACACACAGAGACAGAGAGTGCGAAAGGTGAGAGCGGACCTTTGTTGCTAACGCGTCAATGCAATCTTTTACGTCCGCTCAATTATACTCATGGGCGGGTTTTCTTGTCATTATTGCAATCCATCATCGAATCGTTCGACGCGAGAACATTACAGATCCGGGGAAGCCCCTGAGACCAACCGCTGCGCAGGCGAGAAGGACCGCCCTGTCGCAATCGGAAGAAGAAGAGGAAAACGGTGGCTATAACAAAATCCAGGAGGAAGAACCGTACTGCGTACCCGTAACTGAAAACCACAAGCCAGAAGAAGCCGAACGGCAGCTTCAGTTCCTAGCTGGTATGATCTTCGCCCATGGATTGCGCCAACCATCGTGTCCTTGCTGCCGTTAAAAATATCAATAGTTCAACATTTCGAAAAATACATGAGGTTCCCTCTCCACCGAAGGTTTTGAGAAATGGCGTATGTTTCCAATGAGAACGGGCGTAACGAATTGCCGTCGGGTGCTCCCGCAGTGAAAACTCTCGTCGCGCAGTTTACCAAACGCAATCTCATGCTATACGCACTCGGAATTGGATTCTGCAATGATGGCTATGACGGCAAGGAAAAAATTGATGGAGAATTACGGTTTGTATACGAACGTCACTTCGAGTTTGAAGCCTTTCCGACACTTTTGCTGACGCTGTCGTTCGTTGCCGAACATCGATCGGATGGATTGCAGCCTTCGTTTGGAATACGACCTTTTCCACCCGCGTCCATGACTAATCCCCGCAGTAACAGTAGTGACATTGGAATATTACCAAAAGAGTTCTTTGTGAATTGGGAATATATTGACAAAATTCAAGACTTACCGATACTTCACATCTCCCAAAGCTTATTATTGCATGACAATATTAAGTTTCATACACAGATATATCAAAACACGATCGATCCACCAACGCAAATACGGCTCCAAGCAAGGATCTTATCCATCAAGCCCCGCAGCATAGGAACATTTGTGACATCTGAAACAAAGTACTATCAAGATGGCAGTTGCATTGCTACTGCACAAATGACGGCGCTGATCTTGGGCATTGATCTTGATGAGGAGGTGCCACTGAAGGCATCAACCAACAATCATATCATAGGTCGATCAACGAAGATTGGCCGATCCACGCAGGAATCATCTTTTCATAGTAACACTCCAGCAAGTACCAATCAAAATTAATGTAAGGAGAAAAGGGTATTTCAATATCGCACACCCAAAAATATGGCACTACTGTATAGGCTCAGTGGTGATTACAATCCAATTCACGTAGATAATTATATTTTGAGTTCAGGTAGCCATTTAAGAATCAAATATCAGGATGGTTTTAATGGAAGTTCGGAAGATAAGGCTCAGGAAAGGGGTGCTGTTTTGCACGGTCTGTGCACCTTGGCCTATGCTTTGCAAGCAGTCTTACAACATGCAGATCACCATGAAATGATCAAATCTCATGGAGGTCAAGTTAGATGGCATCTGTTCAATGTAACTTTGTCAAACCTGTATACATGGGTGATAGTCTTTGTGTTAAAGTTTGGGACAAGAAAGATTCCGTAAGTCAAGATAAAACAGTGTTTGATGCTTGCTTCCATGTGTACAGAGACCTTGATTGGGTTGGGGATGGCAAGGAGGGACATTCTAGCAAGAGGCAATCTGAAATAGTAGTCAATAAAGGCACAGCGTAGTTTTGCATCAAGAGGTCTAGATGGAAGAGACCAGGGATAGAATTTGTAGATACTATTTCTTGATTATAACATTAGTTTGTCCCTATTAAAACAACACCAACAACTTCTTCTTCAATTTTCAAAAATAGCAACAATCGCTTTTCGCTGAAGCATGACTCTTTGAAAAGATTGACATGATATGCGATCAGTATAAAAACTCCACCTGGAACAAACTGTTGGCATGGCGGTGTTTCAGCATGCGGAAGTGTCAGCAAAAATAATCACCAATAATTGATGGTTGCTTTCCCGATGTTTCTTCTCATGCTCTTTGTCATATCCATAGTTGTTAACTTTTTCAAAATGTTCAAGGCTGATTGATGTTTAGCCTGCTTCTTAGTAGCCCCTTTCACTATACCATTTACAACCCCAGTTAGAGATGAATACACCAATGTGCATCTGATTTTTTTGTCCGGGCCTGACTCCATAGACTCTTCTGATGCCGCTGCTCTGGTCTTTGCAGCGTACACGTTCAAAACTGCCGACGGACTTTTCTCCTATCTTGCCGGATCCCTTAAGAGAGAGAACGCAGCACGCTCACGATCCGTTTGTGGTTGTTGTCTAGCCTGACCGGGTTTTTTATTCATCGCCGGATTGAAATGTTTGATGATGCTTTCTTGAAGCATCTTAACATCTTTTAAGGTGGAGAGTGGACGATCTTTACGCTCAGACATAAGAGTGAGAGAGCTTCTCTGCTGCCTAGCCCTGACAAAGCGCTGGGATAACTCAACCGTGTCTTTCAAATGATCATACGATATGACAACATTGGCCCCAGGACTTTTTGAAAGAAACAAAGTGTAATTTATTATGCTGGTAAGAATAACTTGGGTACTCAACTTTTGCCACAAACAAGATAGAAAATAAGCATTGAGTGATACACTTATACATCGAAACCCTGAGATACATCAACATTTGTTTGAGAACTAGCTAAATGTTTATATAGAGGTAAACAGTAGTGCAGTCGCTCACCTCTTCAATCACAGATGTTGCGACAAGTATGTTGATTGTCCCGTCTCGGAAATTGTCAATACATTTGGTAGCTTCTCCAGGCCTCACCTTTACGCTTGGTGTAATCCGGCTGTTTCTAGGAGTAACACTGGAGATAGAATAATATACCACTTGATAGTAAAAACAAAGGAGAATTAGAATGATAAAAGTCCTCGCATTTAGGTCACTTATAATCCAGCACGAAGGCCATGGTCCGTGCACATACTGTGCCTATTGATGTATTGTGATAACACAGAAGCTGTTATTCTCTGCTGGACAAAAGTGATCCCTCGGAAGGAGATGTCTTTCCTCTTCTTTTTTCTCACTAAGTTCGTTGTGCGTGATTGGAGCTTTTTGGACCGGATACTGCTGCATGTACACAGTCTCGCAACTCCATTCAATCTAGGGCATATATATGAAATGAGAAGATCAAAGGAGAACAGTATGTAAGCCACATCTTAAGGCCCGTGCACATGATCAGGTTTAGGAAACAAACGCATCCAATACTCACAAAGACTCCAACTTGGGGCTGAACCACCCTTCCTTATGAAACCCAGCATTTATAAGAAGCCATTGTAGCACCAGCTGTTCTTCTTCTTCTTCCCAGCTTTGCACAACCATTCTTGGTGCCACGTACCAAATCTCCAAAAATCCATAGAGTGTTTGAGTTGTGCTTCCTTGAAGATATTGGCATTTCATTCGATGTGCATAATCTTCCCATGTATTGAGTTTAATCTGCCTGAGAGGTGATTTGGATACCTTGATGTTGATTTCACACTTTATGCCACGTACAACCTGATTAATCTTAGATGTAAAAGGAGTCGATGCTTCGTTGTCTATTCTATCCATGAACTGCCCGTACATCATGTGTACTTGTCGTTCGGTACTACGGTATCTGGAACACCCCATGGCCTCTTCATTGTTTCAATACTATCATCCTGGGGAATATATCCTGATTTCTTTAACTCCTCTTCATTCGGACTGATCATCTTGGTCACAGACAAATCTTGGCATAGGTTAGCCAAAGTCTGCTCTACTGCTTTGTGTTCGACTGCATATGCCAATGAAGCTGAAAGGCCAACTACCTGTACACTTTTGTTTTTGTTCAATTTCCATGCCTTGATGCCATGAGCAATAATGCGATAAGGATGATCTTTCAACACACGATTCACTTCATCAAAGACGCAAGCAAAGAAATGTGACCAACGGAACCGTTTTGTTTGTGTAACTGTTTGTTGCAATGTCTACATCAAGATGAAGCAAATCAAATTATTTGCAAGGTGGTTAAGGTTTGCTCTCATTCTGGCAAGTAAAATGGAAACTACTGTGGAGTGCATACTAAAAATGCCGGAGGCATTGAAACAAGCACATCGAATTCACCCGTTGGAATTGCTCTACCTCCAAAATATTCAGCAACCTCATAATCACCAATCCATTTTTCAATGCTGTCTTTTGTTTAGATACCAAATCACGTGTAGGCACCAACAACAGTGCGGCTGTCCTATCTCTCACTGCCTATTCTTTTTCTTTCCTCAACTTATTTAGACCTTGTGAGATGAACTCGGCTGCGATGAATGTTTTACCGCTTCTATTTGCGGGCGATGAAATGCACAAGAGGTCACTTTTTAAAGACCAACTATTCATTGAGGTGGGATTATTCAAATACATTGGTTGGCATACTTGCCCAGTTAGAATTTTGACAATGGCGTTTTCATCTACGATATCGTCGACGACTTTTTTCTGCTACGGCCTCAGCTTCAGCTCTGTTTTTGTTTACTTTTTGAGATCACCCTACCGATCGAAAAATATATGAATTATGCAGATGTTGATTGAATCCGCCGGCTGGGCGATGAGCTTTGGTTTCCCCGACAACCTTCATCAAGTACCCGCCGAAGAATGAACTCTTAGGTGCTCTTGTCGTGTTTGTGTTGAACGTAGGGATGTGCGAGAGCAAGATTCGGCTTCCTGAAAACCAATGTCAAGACCACGCAGGCGGGTGAGGTGCTCCGCCTCTTGAAAGGAGGTCGATCATTGTTGTCGCGCGGCGCTTGAACTTTTCACACGAAATACTACATCCGATGCCAGCCACCCACCGGGCAGGACCATGCTCGCTAGGCTGTAGCCCGCCTTTAAGCCCCTTTTACCTACCCGGGTGACCCTCCATCCATCAGCATAGGCTAATATCTCGTAATATCGCCCTACAATGTGGCCATCAGCGCACCCTCAATAGGTACCTAAGGGTCGTCTGTCCTTCGCAATAGAGGCTGGTCTACCTTCCAGTATTCAGGTTTCGCAGGTATCTAGATAATATGTTCTTCGCTAGTCAGGGGGTCAGCTCCAGTGTTCAATACTTTGTTGAGGGAAAAAATTCATCCACTTCAAGACTGCATGGATATTAATGGAACACTCTCCCTAACTAACTGTCGGGAACACAATGCACTCTTGTTAATGGAATTTGGTTAATACTCATATTTTGTTGTGCGACACTCCCAGCACTTTTCAACAATGAAAGCCTTATATATCATGTCCGAACAACAGTCCCCTCCTTTCCGTATCCTTCACCTCCCTCCCTCTCTGCCGTGGACTTTTAAACAATGAAAGCCTTAGACATCATGCCCCAACAACAGTTTGCCCTTTCCATCTCCATCAACACTGCTATTCCCAGCCTCTCCTCCCTCTCAGCCATGCACTTTCCAATAATAAAAGCCTTATATACCATGCCCCAACAACAGCCCCCTCCTTTCCATCTCCATCATCTCCACCATCAACACCGTAATTCCCAGCCTCCCCTCCCTCTATGCCGTCCGCCTTACAACAATGAAAGCCTCGACTATCATGCCCCAACAAAAGCCCCCTCCTTTCCATCTCCACCGGCTCTGTCGTTCCTATCCTCTCCTCCCTCTCCGCCATCGCCCCCGCCGCTGCCCTTTAACTTGCCCTTCAGCGCGGTCCTGAAATTTTGCAGCAGCGCCTGCTCCTTCTGCTGGTGCTTCTCCAGCGTGATCGGCGCCGGTGCCCTCTGCTCCTCCGCGCTGTAGATCTGGTTCTCCTCCCGGATGCGCACCGCGTTCATCCGCGCGTGGCGCGACCCCGACATGACGAAGCCCGACTTCTCGTAGGAGTCAATGTCCATCGACGAGAACCTGATCTCCCTGCGGCGGGGGATGCGGAGGTTCTGCCGGACGTACCGGGCGAGGGCCTCGCCCTCGCCGGGGAGGAAGGCGGAGCCGCAGGGCTCGGAGGAGGACGTGGCGGCCCCGGCGGCGCCGGCCCCGGCGGCGGCGCGGTGGGCGAGGGGCCGGCGCCGGCGTCGTCCGAGTCCAAGTCGGGGCCGCCGTCGCCCCGGACGGCCCTCTCGAAGTCCCGGGCCTCGCGCCGCTCGTCCTCGTCCGCGGGCGGGTCGTCGCGCGCCTCGGCATGGCGGCGGGATCTTCGGCGGGATCCTCGGCGGGCCGGTCGGGTGCGGGCGGCGGGACGTTGTCGGAGGACGGGCCCTCCCCGTTCCCTGCCTCGCCGCCGGGCGGCCGCCTCGGCGGCCTTCTCCCCGTCTCTGGCGGGACGAGCGCGCCCCCCTCAGGACGTCTTGCGATCGCGCGACTCGCCGCGGGAGGAGGACTCGCCGCCGCCGGAGGCACCGGACGAGGACGACGACTCGCCGACGCGGCCCCCTCGACGTCGTTTGGTGCGCTGGCCGCCCGGACGTGTGCCTCTTCTGGAACTCCGGCGCGACGAGGGGTGGTGCTGTCTCCTCCTCAGAGGAAGATCCCGAAAAGGACGACGACCCTGACGACGAGGAGGAATCCGAGGAGGGAGATCACCCTCGCTGCCGCCCCACACGACCCCCCTCCCCGCCGCCCCGCTTCTCGCCGCTGTCCTCGTCCCCCTTCCCCTCCTCCTGGTTCCTCCTCCTCCTCACGAAGTCATCGAAGTCGTTCGACTGCGCCGCCTGAACCTCGCGTTCCTCCGGGACAAAATTCCAGACCAGGAGGGAAGGGGGCAGTTCCCCCCCCCCCGTGGTGGGATTTTGTTTTGGCGACGGAGGCCCTCCAGAAGCACCCCGGGCCGCCGTCGTGGAAGGGAATTCCGTCCTGCTGTAGCCGCATTAGCCACTCGTTCTTGGGCATCTCGTTCGCGGGTCCCCCGCCGCCGCCCCCGACGCCGTGGTAGCCCGCGTCCCCTGTCCCAAACTCCTACTCCCTGGCGAAGCTGCGGCGGGGGGAGGGGCGCGACGAAGCCCTCCCACACTTTTCCGGTGCCGGGGTCGATGGCGGCGATGCTGAGCCGGATCAGGAAGTGCCCCCCCCCTCGAGGGGTTCCACCTCCAGCACCAGGACAACCACGCGGCCGTCGATCGCGACGACGTCGGCCGAGCCGTGCACGAGGCCCTTGACGTGGGAGAGACCACGTCTCCCGATTTGAAGGGTGGGGGAGCGGGCGCCCTACCGTAATAATTATGGAACCCTGGAGGAGGGAAATTCCGGTAGCCGGGAGGAGGATGTTGGAACTTGGGAGGAGGGTGCCGATAGTTGGGAGGGGGGCAATTGGCGTGGCCGGGAGGGCAAGTGGTCTGACTGTGAAGTGCTGAACCCTACCTCGATATCTCGTGAATTCGTACACGCGGAATAGTACAAGCGCCAAATGACGTTTTTGATTAAGTCATCTAGTCCCATAACGTTTTTGATGACGTCACGTCGATGACGTCATACCATATCAGATATTGATTTTGTCACTATTAGTTTATATCTTTACAAAATCTTCAAAATTCCAACGGCAGTTATGATCGATGGCCCGAACCATGTAACGGAAATTAATAATCTACGTATGTAAGTGATGTTTTTGTCTGATTTGCTAATTTAGACTGGTTTTCGAGGTCCTGGGTTCGAATCCTGCCCTAATTTTGCATGTAACTTAATCATGCCCGGCCCGTCAAATCGCCCCCGCCAGCCACACTAGTTCACTAGAGTCTAAGTACTGTACCAATTGTCTGGTTG
>JAZGVR010000038.1:0-22114 GCA_037356255.1 Thalassiosira tumida | reverse complement strand
GGCAGCTATGTTGAGCGCCGCGCCAGGGATCCATCCGAGCGCCGCCTCGACTGGCACGGCGAGCTCAGCAACCAGCCAGGGCGTTGAGCGCCGCCTTGACCGGCACGGCATACCTGACCAGGATGTACCGCTGCGGAAGGAGCTTGCCAAGTGACCGACCGGCACGGCGAGAGCGGGTTTCCGACCTCGACTCCGAGCGCCGCGCTGGGGGGCCAACTGAGCGTCTCCCCAACTGGCATGGAGAACAGAGCGCCTCGATCGGGATTTTAGGACCCGGACGGCGAGCACAGCAACCAACCGAGATGTTGAGCGTCGAACCGGGCCACCAGCTGACCGCCACCTCGACCAAGATACTGAGCGCAGCGCCCAACCGGGTTGTCGAGCGCCGCGCCAGGGAGCCAGCGCGGCGCCTGACCGGGATGACAAGCGCCGCTCCAGACAGCCGGAAGAGCCGCTGGAGCCCCGTCTCGACCACTGCGAGTGCAGCGTGCAACCGGGATGTCGAGCGCCGCGCCGGGCGCCGATTGCCTAGAAACCAACCGAGCATCTCATCCACTGGCATAGAGAACGAAGCGCACAACCAGGATATCGAGTGCCGCGCCAGGGAGCCGGCCGAGCGACGTTGCGACCTGCACGGCAAGCGCAGCGACCGACGGGGACGTCAAGCGTCGCGCCGGGCAGCCGGATGAACGCAACATTGACCGGGGTTGTGAGCGCAGCGCCCAACCGCGATGTCGAGGGCCGCGCCAGGGAGCCCGCTAGAGCGGCGCCCGACCGGGACAGTGAGCGCCGCCTCAACCGCATGGTGAGCCCACTCGGGACGCCAAGCGCCGGATGTTGAGCGCCACGCCGGGCAGCCGTCCAAGCGCCGCCTCGATCGACACGGCGAGCGCAGCGCCCGATTGGGACGCTGAGCGCCGCGCCGGGCAGCTGGCCGAGGTCCTTCTCAGTCGGCACAGCGAGATCAGCGCCCAACCAGAACGTTGAGCGCCGTGCCGGGCAGCCGGCCGATTGCCGCTTTGACCAGTACGGTGAGCGCAGCGATCGACCTGGGGACGTCGAGCGCCGCCTCGGCCGGCACGGCTTACCGACTTGGACGTCCAGCGCCGCCTTGACCGGCACACGATACCGCCACCAAGCTTGAGTAGGACGAGGAGGACAGCGCAGGCGGGAAGCTTCCTTCGCCACTGCCGCCAAGCCTGAGCCACTGGGATGCCGAGCACCGTCTCGACCGGCACGGCGAGCCCAACTAGGACGCCGAGCGCCGGATGCCAAGCGGCGCTCTGGTGAGCAGGCTGAGCGCCCTTTGACCAGCACGGAAAATGAAGCGAATCGACCGGGATGTCGAGCGCCGCACCGGGCAGCCTGCCGAGGGCCGCTTCAACCGGCAACGCAATCACAGTGCCCAATGAGGATGTCGAGCGTCGCGCCTGGGAGCCAACTAAGCGCAGCCTCGACCGGCACGGCGAGCGCGTCGCCCGACCGGGACGCCGCGACTGGCGGCGAGCGCAGGCGCACAACCAGGACGCCGAGCGCTGCTCCAGGCAGCCGGTCGAGCGCTGCCTCGACCGGCACGGCGAGCACAGCGCCTAACCGGGATGTAGAGCGCCGCTCCGGGGAGCTGGCCGAACGCCACCTCGACCGGCACAGAGAACGAAGTTCCTTGACCTGGATGCTGAACGTCGCGCCGGGCAGCGGTCTGGGTGCAGCGCCCAACCAGGATGTCAAGTACCGCGCCGGAGAGCAGGCCGAACCTGAAGATACAGACACTGTAACGCAGAGGGTGAATATTTTTCTTTGGAGATGCCCCAAGAAGACGATCTCGTCTTGCCTGCCTAGTCAGAATATATTAAGCGAGGACTCCTGGTGTCCACCGGTCGAGGCCCCGATAAAGTAATAAAACTAACACATTTCATTTATTTGTGATCACATGTGATCTAATGTGCCATGGGATCACCCTAGCTCGTACAACGCCATGTAGCAATTCCTCTGATTCTTTACCGAGCCGGTGACGTAATCCACGTCCTTTCTATCGCAGGCTTCATCGTTAAAGAGCATCCACTGCGCTTCCCGGTCGGACGTGGCCTCGTGCGCGCGGGCGGCATCCTCGCCCTCGGACTTCTCGTTCTCGTCGCCGCCGCCCGGTGGCTCCTCCGGAGGGGGGGTCCTCTTGGCGCAGGTTGTGTAGTGACCTGGAACGGCGAAAGGACGGGGTGAGAGACGATCGAGGGAAAATCCGAGGTCAACAAGCACTGCTGTCTTTCAATTTACCAGAAAGGGCAGTGTTTCCCAGATGATGGACCACGCCACGCAGGCGGTACTTTCCTGGGTGACTGTCCTTGTTCGGGCCGGTGAAGGGGGTGATGGAGAGCGATTCCTCGAGGGAAATCTTGGCCTGATCGGGAAGTGGGGAACAAGGGGATGAGCGGACCTCAGGCAGGGGCGGCATGTGAAGCTCACGGTATCCTGACACACGAACGAAGGCGCACCATGTTCTTGCGCAAAACCATCTTCATTTCCCCTCCCTCGGCACCGCCTTTCGCTTCTTGGGTGACGATGAACCTCTTGAAATGCAGCAGGAGCGCCTTCGGGCTGCGTTGACACGGTCGACGCGATCCACGACATGAGGACAAATAACGGACAACCCAGCACCACACGCCGACGTCACATAAAGACCGGGCTTACCAAGAGAGAATCTCGCTCGTCTGCGTCACCGTGACCCCCTCCGCGCACATCCCGCACTTGATCTCTCTCTTCTCGGGCTGGAAGAACCGCGCCAGGGCGCCCGTCGCCGTCCACGCGCCGGGCCCTGACGGGTCCTCCCCCACGTCGACGGACAGGTCGCGGTACATCTCATCCTTGGACCTGTGGCGGGCGGCGGCGGGCACGTGCGCGGGGGGGGGTGAGCCGTCGCGCGACGGGACGCGACGCGGCGGGCACGGGCGCGCGCCGTCCCCCTCACCGCGCGTAGCCGCATGCGTCGCACGTGAGGCCGACCCGCACAACCAGGCGGAAGTAGTCGTCCGTCGGCTTTGGCAGTTCGTCGTCCGTCGGCTTTGGCAGCTCGTCGTGCAGGCGGTCCACCAGGTCGACCAGGAACTCGTGCGCGTCGCGCTGCTGGTGGCCCACGAACTTGGTCGTCAACGCGTCCACACAGCGCTTGAGCTCCGTGGGATCGGCCGCGCCGGCTTGGCCGGCGGCCCCGTCCCCGCCCGGCGCGCCTCCGGCGGCCCGCGCCACCCCGAGCAGGGCCCCGGCGAGCGGGAGCGGGAGCGGGCACGCGGCGTACGCCCGGCCGAGGTTGTGGAGGAAGGGGGGCACGGCGAGGAGGACCTGGAGGGAGGCGCCGAGGTAGCACGTGTTGCCCAGGTTCTGGATGCCCGGGAGGCGGCCACGCCCGCCGCCGCGACGGCGCCGCCGTCGCCCGCCCGCCTCCCGGGCATCCAGAACATGGGCAACACGTGCCAAAGGCGCTGGGGCAGCGTCCAACCACTCATTCCTAGGAAAAGAGCATAGGTCCGAGGCGGCTTCCTCGACGTCAATCTGGGAGAAGATGCTGGGATTGCCGCTATCGCCGCTGAAGCCNCGGCTTCCTCGACGTCAATCTGGGAGAAGATGCTGGGATTGCCGCTATCGCCGCTGAAGCCGGCTCGCGCGTCAGAGCTTTCCATGATGGAGAGCGCAATCCTCTCCCGACACTGGTCGATGTTGCCCTGGCAAAAGTCCAGAGGACAGTCCTTGGAGAGAAAGTCGCAGAACATACAGAGGAAGACGCCACAGTCACGGACTACTCGGCGAGAAGAGAGCGACGCGAGCCGGCGCGTGAGGACACGACGGCGCACACGCGATCCGCCACGCAACCCTGATTGCGAGAGTACGTACGGTTATTCTGTCGGGGCGTGTTCGCCGTGCACGTTACCAGCGTCCACTCCCCGACGTCCAGCTCCGTCCCCCTCTTTGCCAGGTGCTCGTCCTTCAGGTAATCCAGCAGGCCCTCCAGCTTTTTCAGGCTGGGCGCGTGTCGTCGTCGTCGCCCGTCCCCGTCGCGCCGCATGGAATCGTAGTACTGGATGCGCTTCTCCTCCACGAAGATGACCGCGCACGTCCAGTGCTTGTTATTAATGTTGATTGGGAAGACCACGTACTTGAGGTTGAAGATATCCTTCCCCGGCACCTTCTGCCCCCAGCTCTGGACGTTCTTGTAGCAGTACAGCCCCCGCAGTCGCTTGACCTTGTTCTTCTCGTCAAACAGCAATCTTGTGAATGAGGTAGAGAAGAAGTGTACGCGCTTCCGGCCCGGCTGCTCCTCGCACAGCTTCACGTCCCGCTTTGCCAGGCAGATTTGCAGGAAGAAGTTGATGACCTCGTCGTTGAGCCCAACCCTGGGCTTCAGCGTGTGCATGTTTTTCCGTTGGACGCTGTGCCTGCCGTGCCGGGCGAGGATATCCGTCTCCCGGCCTTTGCCGCTGACCACGGCGTTGACGATGCCCTGTTCTGCGGGGGTGAGGGGGCGCAGCAGCTGCACCACTGTGGCCTCCCTCTCCTTGGTCATCTGTCCCCCGAGCTTGCTCGCCTGTTCCTCGGCCGCGTGAATAGTCTCCACCGGGACGTCCGTGGTACTGCCAGCCACCTTCGAGTCTTGCTGGTCTTCTTCCGTCTGTCCCAGGACCTTGCTCGCCTGTTCCTCGGCCGCGGGAATGTTCTCCACTGGGACGTCCGTGGTACTGCCAGCCACCTTCGAGTCTTGCTGGTCTTTTTCTTTCTTGTATCGACAGCTGGCCTGGTTACATAGGCATACTCCACCTTGGAAGAATTGAAACGCACCGTCTCCATAGTCGCAAGTCAACCAATCACCTGCCTCTATCGGATCGCCTTTGGACCAGATCCATATCTGTTCCATGCCATTCACCGTCCTCTGGTGCGCCTCGCACGAGGGGTCGCAACTGTGGTTTATGAAACGGGTAAGAGTTCCATATTTTTCTCCGTCGAGCCACAGATCATTCTTGCCACCTCCCTCCTTTACCAACTCAAACACGTACCGGCTGCTCTTGGGAATGGATTTTTTGTTTGCGGGTGCTCTGGTCACAACACCAGTGTATTGTCCGATGACAGAGTGAGGTGGAATGCGTTCCCTCGCTCGGAGCCCGCGCATGTCAAGCGGCGGTGTATACTGCACCCCAGGAAAACAGGTTGTTATCCACTTTTTCTTCGTTGCGATGCGGTTCCCACAGTCTATTCCGAGAAATGGGCATGTGTCGGGGGTACAGTCAAATGGGACTGCAATTTCCACTTGTTTTCCATCAGTGCCGGGCGTCAGAATCGTCCTTCTACGCCGGCTGCATTCCTCACTGCTGACGGCGCGGTTGCGCGCGTGGCGGTGTGGCCGCATGGACGGGTGAGGGGGGGTTGTGGCGATGGCGGTGGCGGCACTGGTCTCGACACAGCCGCTTTTCTTGCATGTGAGACAGAGACAAGACTCATCGTCTTTTACCCGCGCCACCGTTAACGATCCGTAGATGTTTTCTTCAGTGTACTTAAACCACCTCTTTACAGAGGCGTGGAAGTTGTCACATCGGGTGGCGAGTTGGAGCTGCGTCTCTTCCGCGTGTTTTTTTCCAAACCTTGTCTTCGTTTTGCGTCCCTCGTTTTCGATGGCCTCTGTCTTTTTTCTTTTTCTTCTCGCCTTTTCCCTCGCCGCCTTACTCGCATTACGATGAGGTCTATATTCCTTGATTCTTTGGGCTCTCTGTTCAGACACGGAGCGGCCGGCCGGGCTATTGAGATAGGCACGGTGTGCCGTCGTCCAGTCGTAGCCGCCGCGGCCGCCGCGGCCGCCGCCGCCGCGTCCGGTCGACGTCACTGCGGCGGTCGTCGCCGCCACCGCCGCCGCTGGTGGTCGCCACGACGTGAGGGGGGGATTATTGACATTGACCACGCCTGCGGCGGTTGTCCCCCCCGTCAAGGCCACGCCGGTCGACGTCACCGCGGCGGCCGTCGCCGCCACCGCCGCTGCTGGTGGTTGCCACGACGCGAGGGGGAGGTGCGGCGTCCAGTCGTAGTCGCCGTGGCCGCCGCGGCCGCCCCGTCCTCCGCGGCCCCTCCCCCCGCCCCTCCCGCCGCCGCGTCCGGTCCAGTCGTAGCCGCCGCGGCCGCCCCGTCCTCCGCGGCCTCTCCCCCCGCCCCTCCCGCCGCCGCGTCCTCCGCCGCGTCCTCCTCCTCGGTCGCCGCGACCTCTCCCGCCGCGGCCGCCGCCCCTGCTCCCCACCCCCGCCGCGACCACGCCGACCGCCTTTACCCTCGCTGCACGACGACCAAGCCTGGCTTCGGCTTTATCTTTCTTCTTTCGAGCTGCCAATATCCCAGCGGCACTGTTGGCATAGGCGCTGTGTATCGCCGCAAATGTCGCCGCGTTGCAGTCGCGATGCATCGGCTCTGCCGCCGCCGCGGCCGCTGCCATCGGCTCCGCGGCAGCCGCGGCCGTTGCCAATATTGCCAATGTCTCTACCTCCTCCACTTCGATGCGGGCCTTCTCCACAGTTTCCGCCGCCTTCTCCGGGATGGGGACCTCGGTTGGCATGGTCGGTCCGGTCCTATTGTAGGTCGGTCCTATTGTACAATTGTCTAGGTGCTTGTTCTTTTGGCCTCCAGAGCAAAACCCTGTACACCATGCGCGTTGGAATTCAATACAAAATTATTCTATTGAATTAAACTCATTCCACTGGCGGAATCAATATAAGTACACAGTACGCATACGCAGCAGCTCGAGTTTTTGGTCTTAATAAAATCTACATACATAGAAAATTACTGTACATTAAATCTGGTTTTGACACCGCCGCTTAGCTGGAGCAGCCTTATGGGTTGACAATGCCGTCGCGAAGCCCGGAGTAGGACAGGGATGATTGTGTGGGAGCGCTTATGCTGCGGCAACATGACATTATCCTTCGTCCTGTCGCGGATTGCCTTGGCTATCTCGCGGAACAATCAAATTGGGCATTATCAAGAAGGCAAGTAAATTGTTTTCTTTCTTTGTAATCACTATTCTAATTAATCATTTCCTACAAAACGCATATTTTGTCTTAATTCACATACCTACTAGCCCACAAAGAAATTGGGAGTGCATCAAATCACGGATCTATGTGGCTTTTTCTTCTGCATGAGTTTGCCAACTTATCATATCGAGTTGCCTGCCGTATTATTGATCCACTTTGCTTACCGTCCCGCACTGAACTATTTGCTGGTGACTGGGCTGCCTTGATTGGTGTTCACCGGTGGCGAGATTGCCTCCGGGGGCCACCAGATCCTGCCCCCCGGGGGCCAACACGTGGTCGGCGTGTTCACCGGTAGCGAGAGGAGCCCCCCCGGGGGCCACCAGATTGTGGCCCCCGGGGGCAACCGCGTGGCCGGCGTGTTCACTGGTAGTGAGATTACCTCCGGGTGCCAACGCGTGGCCGGCGTGTTCACCGGCAGCGAGATTGCCTCCGAGGGCCACCAGATCCTGGCCCCCGGGGGACAATGCGTGGCCCGCTTGTTCGGCAGAGAGAGCGCCTCCGGGGGGCGCCAGATCCTGGCCCCCGGGGTCCAACGCGTGGTTGGCGTGTCCGGGGGCCAACACGTGGTCAGCGTGTTCACCGGTAGCGAGATTTTCCCCGGGGGGCAACGCGTGGCCGGCTTGTAGCCGACGCAGCTGACACTGTGTCTTCGTCCGCAGAAATGCCCGAGAAAAGCCGCGGTCTTCGAGGGCATTCTCGTGGCCCTGGGGGGCGGAAGCAGGTTCTTGTTGGCCCCCGGGGGCCACGATGACTTGACCCACGTGGCGAACATGGCCCCCGGGTGTCGCCGGTTGTGTCGTTTCTTGTTGGTTCCCGGGCGCTGCGAGGGCTTGGCCCAGAGATCTACGAGTAGGTGGTAGGAGCGCTAAGGGGGTGGCCACCACGTGACCCCCAGGGGCGGGAGCAGCAATGGCTCCTTGTTGGCCCCCGGGGGCCGCCAGGACGCCAGGGCCGTCTTCGGGGGTCATTTCGTTCGTATGCGTTTCTTGACTCTCCATGCGACTTTTTTTTTTGCATGAGTTTGCCAACTTATCATATGGAGTTGCCTTCCGTTTTATTGACTCACTTTGCTTGTCGTCTTGCATTGACGTATTTTCTGGTGACTTGGCTGTCTTGATTGGTGTTGTTTTTGTATGCGCTTCTTGACTGTCACTTGATGATTTTTGTGCATCGGATGCTATAATTTTACCAGCTGAAATGTTATCCTGCGCCTTGAGAGCGTCCGATACTCCATAGAAATGGGAGACAGCAGGTGCATTAAGTTGCTCTGTTTTGTTCTTGTGTTGATAATCGTCATTGTCGTTTCGCATCGAGCAATTGTCTAATGGCTTGGCTGTGCTGGTTGCCGTTGTATCTGATTTGCTGGGTGGTACTTTTTGTCTGGCTGCAATTATATTCTGCGCCTCGTGAGCGGCCTCCAAAGTATCCAAACAAAAGGCAGCAGTCGCATCAAACTTTTGCGTTTCATTTGCAATAGCCTCCTTGAGCATCAACCTTGCGTCAGCTAGTTTCAAAGATGCCGCATCACGTTGAAACTTACGGAAGCACTTCCAAAGCACAGCGCAGCACTCACGCCTACCTAATTTGTTCGCAGGGACTGCTCTCCTAACCAGTTTGATGAGTGCTTCTCTGATACACAGTTTGTAATCATCTGTGAAGTCGTCTTGCTTAGTTCGACGCTTTTTCTTCTTTGGTGCACAAGTTGATGCAGTAACGATGGTGCATTCTTTCCGGCCAGATGAATCACGAGAGACCAAGGAAGACTTTGCAGTTTCCACTGGCTTAGACGGCGCTTTGCGTACTCTACCTGCTACGATGCTGGCGGTGGAAACCTTAGTTGTCCTTGTTTTTTTGTTCTGTGCGGTGCCATTGGAAGTTTTTGAGTATGATCCGTCAGCAGAGCCAGTGGTTTGAAGCAATTGCCGTAGTGCAATGTTACTCTTGTCATCCGGTGAATCTTTGATTTTATCGAAGATGTCACTCCACCTGAAGCCACTGTAAGCATGAAAGGTAAATGTAGCCAGATATCTGTGAATCTTAACCAATTCAGATTCTCCAACTCCCAGCAGGCAAAGGTGTTCATTGGTACACATAACCTGCTTAAATGCATCAAAAAATGGGGCGTCGTGCATTTGTTTCATGCCAACTGATATTGTGTTCTTTCTGTACTTGATCAGGTTTTTCTTGTTGAAGAAATTTACTGTAAATACCATCAATTGTGCTGCCCATTCGGTAAATAGAGGGTTGATAAGATGGAGGTTGCCCATGTTCTCGTTTCTCAATGCCTTTGGATACCAACTGGCTACATATTCTGGATTCTTCACAGCATCCTTGTGTTTTATTGAGATATGTTTGAGCAGCCAAAATACTGGCTCATTTGGCTTCTTCATGGGGCAAAATCTCTCTAACGCTTTGGGTATTGCTGCTCCAACCATACGATGCATTTGCTCTACCATCCCAGGGCTTTCTATTGACAGAACTGCTTCCATGCTGTGACTTTGGGAATCACAAGAGTGAGTTAGAGCATCATACATCCAGCCTTCAAAAATGCAATGCAACGCGTCAATGATGTACAGTGCTCCAAGCCTGTTGCCTCTCAAAGTCTCAGGGAACTCGCTCTGATACAATCTGTCAAAGTCACTGGATAAGCAGAATTTCAGAATTGCCTTCTCAAATGAGATCTCATCTCCAAAGGTTGCGTCCTCCCAAAACCTGAAGAAACGAAGCAAGACTTCCTGGCATGCTGCATCAAAACTGATGTCATTGCAAGCAACAACGTTGCCCAGCCAAATTACCATCTCCTCTCTGTGGTGGCAGAGCTTGACGCACTCTTCAAATGGGGCTGAACTTATGATCATATCAGCAAAGCAGGCCTCTGCCTGATGAGCATTCAATTCTAATGCTATGTCTCTTGAATGTTCATGCTTGACATGTAGTTCCGTATTTCTTTGCTCTCCCCCAGGGGCCAACGCAACAGCGCCTCCAGGGGCCACTGCGCGGTCGGCATGGACCTCCTGACGAGTAGCGGCAGTAAGAGCGCCCCCGGGGGCCACTGTGTGGTCCACCCGTCCCCCTGGACGAGCAGCCGCATCCTGGCCCCCAGGGGCCATTGCGCGATCGACTTGGCCGCGCGTAGCCGCAGCGCCTCCGGGGGCCACTGCGCGGCTGGCACGGAACTCCTGGCGAGTAGTGGCAGCGTGAGCGCCCCCGGGGGCCACAGTGGGGTCCATGCGTCCCCCTGGACGAGCAGCCGATTTCTTTTCAAGACCAAAGCGAGACAGTGAGACCTTGCTCCATTGCTTACTGTTTCTGCTCCGTTGCTCTTTTAGCTCGCTCAATTTTGTTTCGGCAGAACGAAGATGTTTTACGAAGAATGCAGAACCCAGGGCCTTCACGTTGGTGTCCCTACTAACCTTGGCACAGTCATTGACGTCATAGCCCTTACCCGCGAGTGCAACAGTTGCGCTTTCTTGCATCACGACGGTAATCCCTTTGCTGTATGTATTTCCTTTGTCGTGGCCAGTGAGCCGCTGGCAGCTGAACTTCCCTTCCAGCAATGACTGGTTTGCGCTGAGCATGGGAATGTAAGTCAAACCATTTTCTTCACCAGGAAACACTTCATTGAGCATGTACCGAGCGAAGTGAAAGAATCCACCAACACATAATCTCAAATTTTTGTAGGTTTGGGGGGCCATGAATGACTTCTCCCAGTCAGAATTGCGCAAATCTCTTCGTTTCAACTGAGATATCTTCCAATCACCAAAGTACTGCAGCAAATCCTTAGCGTGTTTTTCGTAAGTGTCGATGTTTCCAGCCGTGAGTTTTTCGCGCCTGTTCAAAATGAAATCACGGAACAGTGCTTCAATATGACCCATGAAGACAAGGGACTCTAAGTCGCTCAGAAAATTTGGCATTGCATCAGCCTGTTGCTCTCCTTGCAAATTACCAACCTCGCAGTCATCATCGGCATCGTAAGGATGCAGCTCGTCATACAGCTCATCAAATGACTGTTCTCCGCAATCATTATTTTCTTCCTCATTGACAAATGCCAACTCAGTCTCAGCTTCCTGCAACATGCCGGCCCTCTCCCTAGCAACTTTCTGGAGGTACAAAATCTTCTCGAGGTTGTGACAGTGGTGGATATTAGATCCATGGAGAGGGACAGTAGCTAGCGTGATTCCTTCGTCCACAGCCAGATCAGCTGCTTCTTCTTCGATCTCTTCTTCGCTTTTTTCTTCACGTTCTGTTTCACTGATGAGGCGCCGAAATGGGTGTTTCATCCTTGCCTCCTTCGTGGCTTCTTCGAGGACTTCAGGCGTGATTCCAAGTTGGCTCGACAATTTGGTGATAGCGTAAGTATTTGTTGTGTGCCCGAATGCAATCTTCGCAAGAGACACGCTCATCTTCAGCTGATTTTTCGGGTTTGCTGATTTGCTACTCAATCTAACCCGCTGTGACACCTTACCACCGGTTTTTGCCTTGTCAGCCTCGAGCCAAACAAGTAATTTGGCTTGGAGCCAACCAAATGCTACCCCACTCGCACTCTTGAATGCCTTTTTTCCGCCGGGCCTGCTTGTAAACAGCTGGCCACGCATGGCTTTGAACACGTGAGTTGAGCAAAACCAGAAGTAAACCTTGCGCTTGTCCTCAGAAGCCACATTTGTTGCCACGCACTGCTCCTCGGAAATCCAAGGGTTGTGCTTCATGGCTTTCAGCTCATCTAACATTTCTCCTCGAACAAATTTTGAATTGTTTCCTCCAGCATCCAGCACCAAACCATACACTTCTGACTCAATGGCCTCACAGCTGCGGAGCACCTGGTTGTACTGACGGGCAAGAGTTTTCCCTGTTAAGGAACCATCGTTAAAGAAATGTTCGCAATATCAAGTCTCTAGACCTTCAGGATTAAAGAAATATATTGCCACTGGTTCACATACACCGCAGCCTTTGGCTCATCACCTTTGTCGGAAAGGACTCTTCTGATTATGGAGTCCATGTCTAGCATGTCATCTGCAAGACCCAATGCTTCCCCGGTTTTAGCGCTCCAATATATCCCATGCTTGAGTTTCATTTCATCACACTGCAGGTAGCCAATCTCCCTCCTCTTCCCTCTGCTAAGTTTTGTTGCTAGTCGCTGCTGGTAAGGCTTTGGAGTTCTCCCATCCTTTATGAAGGCAACCTGTGTGTTGCGCTGCATCTGCCTAGCACCTGGGATGCTAAACGGCATCAGATTGCACACGTTTTTGTGTGCACTTGCGGATGTGCTCCACACTGAGTGTACCATCTGAAAGATTGCAGGTGAGTATGTACACTGATTCTTTTTGCCATTTAACTCAAGGCTTGTGTTGAGCAGTGCCTCGACAACCATATCCACTAAGGTCTCCTCGCTCTTCTCGGTACATCTGACTTTGTGTTTCTTTGCCTTGCCTTGTTTCTTTCCATCTTTGCAAATAATCCCCTTCACTACGCCGCCCATCATTTTCTTTAAGTTAGACCGGAGGTTCTCATCATCGGCAAGAAGTGCATCAAGCATGAATTCAGCGCAGGAAAGAAAATCGTCAGCGTTGCGTCCCGGTTCATCTAACAAATTCACTTTCCTTGACAAAGCTTTGTTTAGCTGCATCTTCAGGGTAGAATTTTCTTGCTCGAGACTCTCTTTGTTATGCATGAGACTCAAGTTGGAATGCTGGAGACCCTCATTGTCTTGCATGAGACTCAACTTGGAATGCTGGAGACCCTCGTTGTCTTGCACGAGACTTGAATTGGCATGCTGGAGACCCTCGTTGTCTTGCACGAGACTTGAATTGGTATGCTCGAGACTCTCTTTGTCTTGCATGAGACTCAACTTGGAATGCTGGACACCCTCATTGTCTCGCATGAGACTTGAATTGACATGCTGGAGACCCTCGTTGTCTTGCACGAGACTTGAATTGGCATGCTCGAGACTCTCTTTGTCTTGCATGAGACTCAAGTTGGAATGCTGGACACCCTCATTGTCTTGCACGAGACTTGAATTGGCATGCTCGAGATTCTCTTTGTCTTGCATGAGACTTCCTACTTCCTCCATGTTTCTATCCCTGATGATCCTCATGCGTTTTATCTTCTGCTCGTTTGTAAGCCACCTCAGATTGATCTTGCTATTGATCGCAAGTTGCTTGTAAAAGTTCTTATTGCTCTGCTTCTTGTACAGTTCTCCTAGGCGGTGTTGTTCTGAGCACTTTCGGCAAAAAGGAAGATTGTCTGATCGTGCTCTCTCTCTAACCATAATCTCGTCACAGTTTGGATTGGCACACACAAGACAAGAAGCTTTTTCACCATCACACTTGACTTCGGCCACGTCTGCTGCATCAAGCATGCGCATCGACTTCACAAAGATTTGATTACTTTTGAGACGTTTGACCCCCTCACGTTTATCATCGTTGCTTACAACGTGGTTGTTGTACAGCTCTTCCACTTGTCTTGTCAGGGACTCTTGTATTGCAGGGAGACGGTTGGTGCTGTTGGACTTCTTTTGGCGTATTGTTTTTGCACGAGCTTGAAAATAAAAACACGATGGACACTGTGTAGCTTGTGCAGGGTCTTGGCAAAACCTCCAGCCAGAAATTCCCATGGTTTCCTTGGACAAAGGAGAGCTTACATGACAGGTCTGTGAATACCATGTCTTTGAGACATTACTGTACCTCAAAGTTTTTAAAGAATCACTTCGAACAACACCCTGCAGTCTTGTGAGCTCCGGAAGGTTCATGCCACTGCACTGAGTTTCGCAATCGACATTTAGATGCGCTTGCATGTCGATGCTGATAGGGAATAACTCGTTGACTCTCTTCAATGCAGACCTCCGAACATGGAGCCGACTTCGATGCTTGGCCATAGCCTTCAGGTGATTATCGCTGTTAATATACTTGTTCACAGCTCTGTATGATTTGAGAGACAAGCTATACTTTTGGCACACATCTTTCAGTTGACCAAGTTGGCCATCGCTGAAGAAATTAACAAGAACAGTTTTGAGATCCTCACCACTTAACTCAGGTGACCTATCTTTTGCTGTGATCGATGCTGTCAGGCGGTTGTGTGGCTGATGAAAGTGATCGACAGCCCGAATATTAGAGTACTGCTGCTGGTAGCTCTCAGAGCATGCTGCATGTACTGGTGCAACTTGTCTTGGGCATGCTCGAGGGCTGTGGTTGGTGTTGGGGTGCTTTGTTATATCCGCCAGTGGTCCCCTTGTTGCCTCATTTGTTCTTGAATATTTGTTGCCATTTGATGCAGGTGACATTCTGAATGATGGATGCAACTGAGACGGTGTATTTTGGCGTGTACTGTGTGGGGGACCAGCAACATCTTCGGAATTCAGTTCGTCAAAATTATGGAGATTGACTGTTTGTGAATACAGTGCAAACTCTCCTGCTCTAGGAGCCAGTGCTTGTCGATGAGCCGCAGGACCAGGGCAAGGGGGGTTATCTGGAACAGGGCCGACAAATTCTTGCGCAAGAGGGCGCATGCTGGCTGTTGAAGTGTTTACTTATAGCTCAGCGAGTGGTTGGCAGATATAGCACTGGGATTGGTGGTAGATTTTGTGGTGGGCAATGATGGCTTTTGAAGACAGTCAGTTGGATCCTTACTGTCACGAGAAAAACCAAGCAAAAGGCACGAAGTTAGAAATTTAGCCAGCAGACAATGCATTGGTCAGCAATCCATGAAGACCTATCCAGCCAACCAAACCAAAACAAACCAAAACACTCGACCAATGACAGAGCTATCGCGGGCTGGCGGCTCTTTCTGCCTCAGCGGACTAGCGACCCGATACCAGACATTTGCCAGCTGGCCGAGACCGCAGCCGCCAGTCTAATAACGATGAGCAACGAGCCGCCGGTCAGGACAACGGCGTCGTCGTGGCCGCCTTCAAGGGCGCTGCAGCCGAGGCCTATGCTGGCGGACACGGAAACGCTCCCGTCCGCGGCCTCACTGGAGCCGGAGGCAATGGGCGTCTCTCCACCGGCGACGCGGCCTCCATCGCCGATGGCCAGGCGCAGCGCACCTGTCGTCGCGGCGGCGGCGGTGCCGGCGACGATGGCGGTGTCGCCACCGTCGCCGCCGGTGAAGGATCCGGAACCAAGGATCCAATGTTGATGGACACACCGCTACTGTCCGAGAACCTCGCGGGAGCAGTCTTGATGTGCACCGCGCTGCTCTCACCAAGCAGCCAGCACCTCCACCGGCAACATGCGCCCCCCAGCGACCATTGCTTTGCGGCGTCGCTCCGTCGACCCCGGCTGTCGACGGCGCCCCTGTTGCGCCTGGCGCTCGACCGGCACGCCGAACGCAGCGCCTAACCAGGATGCCGAGCGACGCGTCGGGCAGCTGGCCGAGGGTCGCCTCGACCGGCACATAAAACGAAGCACCTCGACAGGGATGTCGAGCACCGCGTCGGGCAGCCGGGCGAGCGCCGCCTCGACCGGCACGGCGAGCGCAGCGCCCGATTGGGAAACCGACCGACGTATTGGGCAGCCGGCCGGCGCCGCCTCGACCGACATGGCGAGCCCAGCGCCGAGCCAGGATGTCGCGCGCCGCGCCTGGCAGCCGGCCAAGCGCCGCCTTGCCCGGCACGGCGAGCGCAGCGTCCAACCGTGATGTTGAGCGCCGCGCCGGGGAGCCGGCCGAGCGCCGCTTCGACCGGCACGGCGAGCGTGACGCCCGACCGGGAAACCGACCGACGTATCGGGCAGCCGGCCGGCGCCGCCTCGACCGACATGGCGGGCGCAGCGCCGAGCCAGGATGTCGCGCGCTGCGCCTGGCAGCCGGCCGAGCGCCGCCTCGCCCGGCACGGCGAGCGCAGCGTCCAACCGGGATGTCGAGTGCCGCGCCGGGGAGCCGGCCGAGCGCCGCTTCGACCGGCACAGCGAGCGTGTCGTCCGACCGGGAAACCGACCGACGTGCCGGGCAGCCGGCCGAGCACCGCCTCGTTTGGCATTGCAAGCGCAGCGCCGAGCCGGGATGTCGAGCTCTGCGTCAGGCAGGCGGTCCGGCGCCCCCTCGCCCGGCACGGCGAGCACAGCAACCGATTGGGACGTCGAGCGTTGCACCGACCGGCACTGTGAGCCCGACCAGGACGCGCCGAGCGCCGCGCCAGGCAGATTTTTCGAGTGCCACCTCGACCAGCACGATGTCGAGCGCTGCGCCGTGCAGCCGGCCGAGCGACGCCCCGACCGGCAGGCCGAGCGCAGCGCCTAACCAAGATTTCGAGCGCCGCGCCAGGCATCTGGTAGATCTCACCTCGACCTGCTAAAAGATCTGCCAGAGGGCAAGAGTGAGTCTGCGACCGTGTGCTCGAGGCCAGCGATCTGTTTCATGCGGCCCAGTTCAGGGATCAATAAGTAGCCCAGTTGACTGCCCACTGTCGGTTTCTCGGCTCACCGCACTGCTCTTTCTCTCTCTCTCTCTCTCTCTATTTCTGTCAGCCCTCCGCATAAATATCAGTGAGATTAATCGTTAATGACTTCATTGATTCCAATTGATCCAGGGATCTGAATTAAATGATCCCTGAATTGATTCCTGTAGCCAGGAATCAATGAAATCCCTGGTACAAAGTAAGTGGGTCGCACTTCGACGTTGGAGTATCCCTGGGTGGCAGGGATCGTATCAATTCCTGCACAAGCCATACTCCCGCCAAATTCAGGATACGACAGAGTGTGGGGGCCAGGTTTGGGCATCTGGGGGCATCATTGAGGTTAGGATTTGGTCGCTTAGTCGAATAAATCTAGGCATATTTTGGTCAAAACGATTTTGTTACACTTGTGTGAAATCATGCAAGATCTCATGCAAAACTTTTGTCAACTTTATGCAAGTTTTTTTTTCCAATTAGCGGGCGAATAACCCAGGATCAGTCGTAGATCCGTCGCACGTCGCACAGTACCGTTGGTAATGCGCAGTCATGCGGGTATGATTCCCAACAGATTTCCTACAACTTATTGATCCCTGGCAGGAATCCATGGTAATTTTCAAGGTCAACTGAACACCAGGCCTGCTGAACACATTACTTATTGATCCCTGCTGAACACTTTATTCATACCTAAACTGAACTCCAGAAGGACTTCATTGACCCTTTCTTTTTCAACCTCGGTAAGAAATTCCTTGTCCGGCCCCGCCAGCCCCGCCGTCAGGGATCAATAAGTAATCCCGCCGTCCTCTCGTCCGCTCGAAACGTTTCCGGTAAGGCCGTCAAAATCGACCGGCCGGAGCTGATCAACGTTGACACGCCTCTTGGTGCAATCTTTGTTGCTTTTTCGTCTGCTCAACCACCTGCCTTCTCTAACCATTTGATGTGCACTGTCTCTGGAAAATACAAGACTAAAGATCTCTAGGCAGTAGTTTCAGCATCATGCAACGTCGATCAAAACGAGAAAAACCAAGATCCAACGCTGATGCTCCTACCCGCGTTGCTATATCTGGATTTGCGATACTCCCCGATGAACTTCTAAAGGTGAGTTTTCCTTCCCATCGTCGAATCAACCATCGCATTGGTTCTACATGTTGATCAGGGTTTCTTTTTCTGTTAGATCATCAAAAAACTGGGAGGAGAAATTGTGGCTGGGGAAGGTACGCTAGAGATGATGAATCTACTCATTGTGTCTCATGCCGAAGGAATCAAGGAGAACCGAACCAAGTTTGTAGCCGCAATCAGCTTTGGAAAACCAATTGTCAAGCTTGATTGGCTTGACGAATGCAAGAATAAAAGACAGTTCGTTTCCACCAAACCTTTTGAGATTAGAGACGCCGATGTGTCTTTTAGCATCACCAAGTCCTTCGAAAACCAAAAGAATTCTCAGAAAGATGGAGGAGTCCTCGCGGGACGTTTCGTCTATGCCAGCGCTGAAGTTTTGGAATCAGTGGTATTCCTTCCA
This sequence comes from Thalassiosira tumida, assembly GCA_037356255.1. Lineage (NCBI taxonomy): Eukaryota > Bacillariophyta > Thalassiosirophyceae > Thalassiosirales > Thalassiosiraceae > Thalassiosira > Thalassiosira tumida. The sequence goes on along the minus strand of JAZGVR010000038.1, from coordinate 4,164 downwards.
AGACGCCTTTTGGTATGTTAGTTCGTGCCGCAGGTGCAACTGTGCCTACTCTTACATCTTTACGCAAGCGCATCAAGGACAAAGAACGTGAATTGAAGTTAATCATCGTTACGAATGATGTCGAGGGTTTGCCCATTGATGTCAAAAAGTACTCCACCCTTTCCAGCGGTACGATCGTGATGAGCGGCGCCAACCTCATGGATGTATTGAAGCTCCAATCTCTTGAGCCCTACCTTTCTCTCAAGACCTCTACGAAGGATGAAAAATTGCTCAAGAAGTCTACCGAAAAACATACTCTCTCTACCCCTTTACAGCAAATTGTTGCTGAGTATGAGGCAGCTATTGCCAAACTAGAAAAAGATCATGCTATAGCTACTTCAAACATAGACCTCAAGCACACCGGTGTCATTTCTAAAATGAAGCTTGAGCATGAGAAAGAAATTAAGAAATTGAAGGAGAAGGAGTGGGAGCACGAAATCGTATTTTCTACATGCCTTTCCAAGCTCGCCAAGCTAGAAAAGGATCATGCTACAGCTACGTCAAAGATGGAACTCAAGCACACCGGTGTCATTTCTAAAATGAAGCTTGAGCACGAGAAAGAAATTAATAAATTGACAGAGAAGGAGTGGGAGCACGAAATCGTATTTTCTACATGCCTTTCCAAGCCAGTCACTCGTAGCCTAAGCAACGAGACTGTCGGTGATCAAGATCGCGGAAACCTTGGAATCGGAAATATTTTCATCAGGAAGTCTTGGAAAGGAGACGCGGTCTACTATACTTTCCAACTCAAGCGCGATTGTGATCTTCTTCTTCAGGCCCGCTTACCCAGTGATCTCGACGATGTCGACAAACACATGAAGATCAATCTGAAAGAAATTAATTGCCTCACGTGGTACGCCTACGATACCTCAGGAAAAGTTGAAGGCGCCAGCCTCCGTGAATTTACTATCCGTTTCGATGATGGGCCGCAGATGTTTGCGTTCCTTCTTTATGCCTTTACTGGCAATTACAAGCTCGTTAACGAGTTCTTGACCCCTGGAAGCCGTTTTTATCCTGTGGAAAGGACTGGTCCTCCCCATGAAGTGATTCGGGATATCAACTCAATGCAAGTTGACGGAGAAGGACACGATCTTGCTCCCCAACCTCCTCCTCTTGAAGACGAAGAAGCCGCTGAGCTGTATGGAGAAGTAGATATTATGACCCAGAACTTTTAAAGAAGATGGCAAGAATACTCGGTTAGTTTAGATGTTTTGATGTTGGCCAGGCGTTTGATATTTACCCTAGTCTATAAAAAATAAAGCCTAAGTATAAGTACTCACTAGTCAATTACCCCTTCGTGTTGCAATCCTGTGTGTCGTTCTATTGTCGGTAATTATTAACCCTTGTTACCTGTCAAACTGACTAGTGTACTGTCTGCTGTCTGGTTTCATTACAAAATATCATGTGATCTCGTTGGTTGCCGCCATCGTAGCGAAAAGGTTTCCTAGAGAAATGTTCATATATATAAACAAATAAATATATATATATATATATACATAAGTATATATATATATATATATATATATATGCGTCAATCAACCCAAGTACACTGCCGTTTTCAATGCCTTCTGTGGTGCCATCTTCACAACCGTCAACACAGCCAAGTAGGCAGCCTTCGTTGGTACCATCAAGCCAGCCAAGTACACTGCCGTCTGAGATGCCTTCCATTGTGCCGTCTTCACAACCGTCAACGTAGCCAAGCAGGCAGCCATCGTTGGTACCGTCCAACAAGCAAAGTACACTGCTGTCTTCGATGCCCCTCATGGTGCAATCTTCAAAATCCTCAATGCAGCCAAGTAGGCAACCATTGTTGGTACCGTCCATCAAACAAAGTGCACTGCCATCTTCGATGCCTTCCGTGTTGTCATCTTCTCAACCATCAACGCAGCCAAGTAGGCAATCATCGTCGGTACTATCCAACCAACCAAGTACACTGCCGTCTCTGCTGCCTTCCGTGAGGCCATTGTCACAACCGTCAACGCAGCCAGGTAGGTAATCATTGTTTGTACCGTCCAGCCAGCCAAGTACACTACCGTCTTTGATGCCTTCTGTGGTGCCACTCTCACAACAATCAGCGCAGCCAAGTATGGTTCCTTTCAATCAGTCAAGTACACTGCCGTCTTCAGTGCCTTCCGTGGTGTCATCATCACAACCGTCAACGTAGCCAAGTAGGGAGCCATCATTGGTACCGACCAGCCAGCCAAGTAAACTGCCGTCTTCGATATCTTCAATGGTGCCATCTTCACAACCATCAACGCAGCCAAGTAGGGAGCCATCATTGGTACCGTCCAGCCAGCGAAGTACACTATCGTCTTTATTCACTACTGTCAACGTAGCCAAGTAGGCAGCCATCATTGGTACCAATCAGCTAGCCAAGTAAACTGTCGTCTTCGATGCCGTCCGTGGTGCCATCGTAACAACCCTCACCGCAACCAAGTAGGCAGCCTTTGTTGGTACCGTCCAACCAGCCAAGTACACTGCCGTCTTTGATGCCTTCCGGGGTGCCATCTCCACAACCGTTAATCAACAAAGCAGGCAGTGATCATTGGTGCCTTTCAATCATCCAAGTACACTGTCGTCTTCGATGCCTTCTGTGGTGCCATTGTCACAACCATCAATGTAGCCAAGTAGGCAGCCATCATTGGTACCGTCCAGCCAGCCAAGTACACTGCCGTTTTCTATGCCTTCTGTGGTGCCATTGTCACAACCCTCAACGCAGCCAAGTAAGCAGCCTTCGCTGGTACCGTCCAGCCAGCCAAGTACACTGCCGTCTGTGATGCCTTCCGTATTGCCATCTTCACAACCGTCAACGCAGCCAAGTATGCAACCATCGGCAGTACCGTCCAATAAGCCAGGTACATTGCCGTCGTTGATGCCCCCCGTGGTGCCATCTTCAAAACCCTCAATGCAGCCAAGTAGGCAACCATTGTTGGTACTGTCCAGCAAGCCAAGCACACTGCCATATTTGATGCCTTCTGTGTTACCATCTTCTCAACCGTCCACGCAGCCAAGTAGGCAACCATCGTTGGTACCGTGTGTACAGCCAAGTACACTGACGTCTCCGATGCCTTCAGTGCTGCCATCTTCTCAACCATGAACGCAGCTAAGAAGGGAACCATTGTTGCTACCAATAACCAGCAAAATACGCTGCCGTCTCCGATGCCTTCGGTGGTGCCATCTTCACAACCGTCAACGCAGCCAAGTTGGCAACCATCATTTGGTTCCGTCCAGCCAGCACAGAGTACGAAATAGGACATCCTAAGTGCCGTCTCTGTCTCCATAGCTCAGTTGGTTGAGCGCCTCTCGCTTCTAGGTTAGGTCAAGGGATCGATTCCCGATGGAGACACCCGTGAAAGCGGTAGTTTAGGGGTATAGCACTGGGTACAAGACGCTGGGTATACCTCCTCAGGGAGTCTCGATTCCGCTTCTGGCTTTGCGACACGTGCCCTATGTACGTGGCCAAGCACTAACGAAGCACCTTCGAATCTCCGTTCGCCCCGGAACGGCTTTCCGAGTATCTACTAGCTTAGATATAACAGCTCGGATAAATAGTTACGGTACCGTGCGAATCTACCAGGGTCACTTCACACACCACAGCGGTGACACCCCCCTTGACCGGGGGTTGTGGGTTAGAGGCCCACTACCGGGGACAATCATTCCTAAAACCATCCGACCGTTGAAAGGACAGGACACCCGGGGCTGCGTAAGTACGTAAGCGTACAGACGGTAGTCGGTTAGTCGGCGTACGCTCTAGGGTGCCAGTCATGGAACTATCGTACATCAGCCCGGCGAGACAGCTCAAGTAACCGGAAGGGGCCAGCACATAGGTAGGCCCTGGGCGGTGGCGCGTACTAAGCGACTGTACGTGGCCCGACAGATGAGAGCGGCTGTCGGTGGGGGTGAAATACCCCTGCTTAAGGTTTCACGGGAGTTAGGAGTTTCGACCTGGGGTTCAGACACCCCCCGGGACAGAAACTTGGGGGGTAAACCCTCTAGCCGATCATGACACATCTAATACAACTGATGGTCATGGTCGGCTAAACTTCGTGAGCAGGAACCGCGTAAGCCCACGGCCCTTGATCGGAACTCTGGGGACGACGGCCAGCACTAAAGGGCGCGGGGGTC
>JAZGVR010000037.1:0-19027 GCA_037356255.1 Thalassiosira tumida | reverse complement strand
AATGGCGGGAAAGTTGGGCACATATCCTATTTCCACAGAACTGGTTTACAGCCTGATCTTTCATACTATCAGGAGTTAGAATGGATAACACCTTTCCCTTATTTTTGTCACAATTGACAGAGAAAAGCTTGATCAACTCCAGGGCAATTGACAACTCGTCCGGCGGCGCATCGATCAATCTGGCGATCACATTAGACATGCCCGACGTGCCGCCGCGTCGAGGTGTCGCGAGGGGGGCGGCGGCGGACGTCATGGCGATGGTATTGATGTTAGGGAGGGTAGACAGAGTATGTAGAGATTGGATGATATTTTTTTGTTCTTTGATTTTTGGAAAGTACAAATCTTGTCTGAGATGCTACGCAAGACCTGCCCTTACTAGGACACAGTAATTTACCCACGCAATATAAAAAGTCTCAACCAAAAAGAGTCCCCAGTATAGTAAGAGTAGCACGATGGCGTGCAAGATGCCGAACTCATGTACGTAAGTATGAATTAGTACCTTTAGGTACGTACCTTTTAATAGAAATTGCAGATCACCTTGTGGTCATTAAATGTGATCATATGACCACATTTTGTGGTAATATGGTCATATTTGTGGCCATAAATGGCCACAAATCGTTTGTGACCATAAATGGTCATAAACCATTTGTGGTCATAAATGTGCTCTAAAAAATGTGGCCAAAAATATATGATTCTTTTTGTTACCTCTACCTTGCTGGAAGGGTTCCGGAGGGTGGTGATGGCATGAATTCATAGAGATGGACGAGGGCCACGCATCTTCTTGGCAAGAAATTTGAAACGGGTGTCTATTTGGCCAATTTGATACTGGTATTGACAACATTGCCTACTGCTGAGTTGAGCTTGCCGGTAAATGTCCGCTACTCCTGCGTTGTCCGAGGGGCTACGGGGGGCGCGGAGGGCGGCTGCAATTTCTATGTTATCCTTGCAAGAACCATCTGCGCCGTTCGCGAAGGATGGCTACTACTACGCCACCGCCAACAACGACGGGGATACCGAAGATTGTAAGTACTAGGAGTACAATGGATTGAACAAAGAGGGAGACAGTGATTACCGCGCAGAGGAATACTATGAGGGCAATGGTGTGTTGGGGTGTGTCTACCTGCCCGACATTAACTAGGAAGGCGCGTCGGAGGAGTGGCTAGGCGGGGATCAGCACCGGCCCCCAAGGAGACGAGGGCTACCTTTGTTTCACGTTTGGTCTCTGGGTCAGATAACAGGAAGAGCGACGCTGTCTGCTGCTGACATCCTCCCCAAGGCCGTTCCCGGGGTGGTCACCAGCCTGCTCAGAACCCTAGTATCCCTGCCAGTAATCCTTGGCTTGTGGCACTCTAGTGTTGGGGTCCGCAGACGCACTGGTGCTTTCCATTGTTGCGGAGGCCGTCACGGCAGAAGGCCGGGGACGAGTGGTATGGAAATAGGAGGGCCAGGCCACACCACGCGCCCGCGGGACAACAATAATGGAACTATAGACTTAGACCTGGACGACCTTGGACATCTACTGCCGTCGTTACGGCGGCCGTCGCGGAGGAACGACGGGAGCAAGCGGCGCAGGAACGGTGAGGGACAACAGAAGACCAGGGAAGAGGGGTGTAAGGACGGAAGGGCCACACCACCTGGCAAAAGCGGACTGGACTTGAACCTGGACAACCCCAGAGGTTTGCTGCCATCCTTGCGGCAGCCGTTGCAGTAGAAGGCCGGGGGCAAGAAGCGCGGAAACGGCAAGGGACAGCAGAAGGCCGGGGGCAAGCAGCATGAAGATGGGCGGGCCACACTACCGACGAGGGTACGATAGACTTGGAACTGGACCACATTGGACATCTGCGGCCGTTGTCGCGATGGCCGTCAGGACGGAAGGGCAGAAGGCGGGGTCAAACGGGGCGAGGACGATGAGAGAGAGCAAAGCGCCGGGAGTGAGCGACACGAGAATGGCTGAAGAAAGAACGAGCCCGACGGCAGAGAGGGCTGCACGACGCGCCTGATGGGCGACAACAAGGACAAGATGGAGACAAAGTAGCTAGGTGTTGGTGCTGTAAGTGGCCTCTAGGCCTTCTTCCAGGGCGCCGAGTTCCTAGGCGGTGTTTCGTTGGCGCCGGTTGCCCGACCAACCGGGACTTGCGTCGCACACAACGAAATGAAAACCACTGTCCTCTGCGCAGATTGCAACGGGAGCCGCGTGTTTGCCTACAAGTTGCAACATTGCGAGGGCGCCTGCTCCAATCCCAACCGTGCCGGACCATCCACTGCCACACGTCCTCCTCCCTCCACGTGAACTTGTGGCTTGACCCCTACCCGCACAGCTAACGGCCTTTGGCGTTGTTTGCGCGGTCGGCGGCCGTAGCAGCTTGCAGGTGCCAAAATGTAGCACCATCCTCCGAGACTGTGTTGAGTATTCTGCCAAAGTGCTTTTGCGCAAGGAGCAACGGCGCATCCGGCAAGATAATATTAACAGAGAAGGTGAGGAATCGAGCTGGGAGCTCCAGCCAGAGAAGGAGTGCCAATGGTTTGTACTTCAACATGATGGTGTGTATCGATAGCGCAGAGAGAGAGAGATCTTGAGAGAGTGATTTAGAGAAAGAGAAGGAGATAGAGAGAAAGAGATCTCAAGAGAGATATCAAGATAGAGAGAGATTATAAGAGAGATATAGAGAGGGAGAGGGAGATCTCTCTCAAGAGATATCGAGAGGGAGATATTGAGAGAGAGATATCTTGAGACTGATGCTGGTGCTACTGCTGGTGCTACTACTGGTGATCCTGCTGATGATTGGTGAATAGGGGCAAGAAAATGACCCCCGAGTTGACAAAGCAGCTGATCGAACACAGAAAGATGCACAAGTGCGCACCGGTGCCGGACGAGTTGAAAGTGAATTGTGCATTAGAACAGTATAAGTGATTGAGAGACAATCTGGTAGCTTGCTCTACTTGTAGGTAGGTGCAGGGGGTATGTATTGGAGGGCGTGCACATTGACATGATAATCTAGTATTTTGTGTATGTAGATCATCTACTATATATGTTAGGGCGAGCCCCCAAGTACAACAACTAGTTTTCTGCTCCTCAAGATGATAGGGTTGCAATTGGCTGAAAATCAATGCCAAAGTATAAATCTTATCCTAAATAGGATGAAAGACCAGGGGTTATACAAGCCCACAAAATTGGCACCCAGACCAAGGGGATGGCGTTAGAGGAATAAGCAAATTTGCCTTAGAGCACCTGCCTTAAGGTAGAAGAACCACATGACATTGTGTGACCACCCCTGAGAAAAAATGCCTTGAGCTCCCCAAACCCCGTGACCTTGTTTCACACCAACTATCCACGTTTGTTTTCTTTTCAACTTGAGCTTCCACGTAGCCGCTAGCTGGTTGTACGTACTCGTACGTAGCTCCCACTGTAAGACGTGATGAGATCATAAGTAGACTATAGTGCCGAGATAGTTATCATTATTTACAGCCATGGCAAAGTTGTTGTTCACCCCAGTAGCAACGGGCCGTTTCAAAGGATTGCGCGCATTCACTGTGAGCAATATATCTGGGAGCAAGAATAATCGTATTTCAACTGCGGCCGTGCCCACTACTAGCAACCTCCCTATGTTACGAAGCACGTTGGACACTAAATATAGCAATGTCTAAGGAAAGGTCTACTTGGGAGAAGATATCATGTTTCGCGTACAGGATGGTGGGACTGGTGGCAAGCAGTTATATTGCTTGCATGTAGTGAAGGACGCAAATGGCAATACTACAGAAACGATTTGTGGGTTGCCACCTATCAGCGGAAGTAATAACAACATCAACTCACTCTGCACTCATTGCCATGGCCACTGGAGTTTCACAGCCCCAAAATCCGAATCAACGAAAGTCTGGCAGGCGCCCAATCAGAAAGGCACTAAAGGTTTCTGGAAGAGGACGTTGCAGACAAAAAGGTTTGCGGGATCTAGTGGTAATACTTCTGACTTCGCCTGCAAGGAGAGAAATGAAGTCTACCTGGATTAAAGTTGTACCAGAGCAACGTCTTCTGATGCAGAGGAACCTCTTGTTAAAACAATAAAACTGGTAGATAATGCTTATCAGAAGTGAATGTCATTGAAGATTGCAGATGCAGCTGCAGAGGTTGCAGATCTAACTATAAATGTGCCAGCAGTCAAGCCAGTTGAATTGGAGTATATCCATTGTGGTGGACGGAAGTATAATCAATTTCCAAAAGAAGGTTTCCCGTTGGATTCGATTTTTCAACATTGTATCCGTTTCAAATGCACGGCCCAGCCTCAACTGCGCTGAAGAATACCAACTTTTCTCCTAAGCTGATTTTTTCGGTGAAATCCTCGGGTGATTTTAGAAGCAATTCTTGTAGTAGGACCACCAAGAAAGATAATAACAATGGGAAGATGATCGAGACAACAAATATCAATGGCTCAGCAATTTGTGCAGTATGCCATATCATTGCTCTTAACAGAGATATGAACAATATTCGTATTACGGCATCTACTGGAGATTAGGGATGCCTGTCTGCTGCTCTTGTTTCTTCGTCTGAACTCCACAGCTGTCCTGAGAGCCCTTGTCAACAGAGGTCCAAGCTCCGCTTGCAGCAGTTCAACCACAAAGAAAAGATCTCAAACGTCATTTAAAGAATATGGATAACCACCAAAGAGTTCTGCGTCTATACTGGAGCACAACAATGTGCCAGGGCTAAGGTGGCTATTAATTACCCATCACCGGAACAGTTTTAGGCTCTCTTTGTTTATTGAGATGTTGAAGAAGGCTTCCGCTATGGAAATTGCCGGGGATAATTTACTCACTCGATTTTACAATCGGCGTGCTTTATTTCTGATGGGAAAATGGACGCTAAATCATTCCGCAATTTGAAGCTTGCTCTACTGATGATCAAGCTTGACTGCTATTGCTTGAACCACACCCATTCAAATGATCATGGACATGGAGGGATAAGTAGTCGTCAAGCATGCCGTTATTTGGCAAAGGGTGAGATTATTCCAAGGACGAAGCTCCGTCTTTTGGCAAGTCTTGACAAACAGGGGATGGAAATAATTGAGCGTCATATAGAAACAATGTTTTAGAATCAATCGGACATCGCCTCTTTTGTTACCAAAGATGGAAGTCTGGGGCGTGTTCACCTTTTTGTTGACAAAGTAGCTACGGAAGACAAGCTTGATATTGATCTAAGTCAGTTACCTCACAGATGTACGGGCCTTTCCCTTCACTGCAAGAACACAAACTTCATCAGTTTCAATGACGCAATGTATATTGAGACAGAGCTTGATCGCAGCGGAGCAGATTCATCCAAGATACATCTGGTGAAGGAAGGAGGGATGTGGTGCATTGGAATGAATCACGAGACCGCTGCCTCCCGGGTGCCTGTTGTGTTGATGCCAGCATGCCAAGCTTATAAACTACACCGCGTACTACAATATCATTCTATCACTGACACCGTTTGCTATCGGCAGCAATGACTCCCAGTTGGTTCAATCAACGAACACAATTACGGTGGTTACAAAAGCAATCATCAATAAGTTCCACAATATGAAGCTGGACAAGACTATAGGCCTTCTCTTTTTGGGCATCTCTGATGGCGCGTCTCATATTCGGTTAGGGATGGGAAAATGTCAATCTGAGGACTTCCCCCCAGCAATTCTAGGTATATATAATGTATGCAAGCTCTTCAGAAATATTGATGGTGCCTACGGAATATTGATGCAGACAGATAGTGATAACCTAGGGAAGCATGCACGGGCCCGAGTCAAGTGTCAGAAGGGACTGAAAGTTGGAAATGTCACGTTCTCCCAGACCAATCTTTCTCGGTGCATGGGGATGCTTGGTATTCTATCATCGCCTGAAGAAGCAGAATGGCGATTTAACGCGGAGGACAACACGGATATTGCTAAGATGGTGAGGTATCTTTGCGCCATAGCTGAGCTGGTTGACCATGATTGGCCCAAGTTCCCACATCAATGGTATGATTCTCCTGCCAACAGTGGGGTCTACCGCAAGTTGAAGCTTCTAAGCCAAGTATCAAGGCTGTGGGCTACACTGATTATTGGCCATGAGAGTAGTGCTAAGGATGACGGAGTCAATCTATCTGTTAGTGAGATTCTTGAGCCATACTCCCGTTTGGTACATCTACTTTCTTCTTGTTTTGCAGGGAACAAAATGAACTTCATTGCTACTAAAAACTACCAGAACTGGCAGGATACAATTAAGAACATGTTTCTTCTGGTTTCCCTGGGGAAATGCCCAAGATCAAGAATTTTAACTTCTTCCTTGATTTCAACAAATGTCTCGGGCAATATTTGGAATCCTTTGCTCAATGATTGGGGGTAATATGAACTTTGACTGCCTTGGTTTTTGTGACCGGTTGGTTGATGCTGTACTTGTGCAGTGGATCTACTCACAGCATCCAGAATGTGAAAATCATTTCACAGGTTGACTATCACTATTGACCTTTTGGAGGGGTGATGTTTGCATTACTAATGTAGATGAGGTCAAGTATTGGACTGTTGGTCATTACTGGGCGTTGAAATAACTGAGACCATCTGAATTATGTGTGCAAGATAATCTCCATATCAATCTCATCTTGAAGAACAAATCTGGAGTTGATATGTTGCGCCCTTACGTGATTGTTGGAGTATTCCCTGAAGTTGGTGTACATAGTGGTACTCAAGCAACCTACAACTTAGTAAATCTGGATGGGTTGTCAAACAACAATGAGGAATCATCTATAGATGTTTATTTACTTGTTATTAACAGGGAATAGCTTCAACAATGCATCCTTTTCTTTCTCAGTGGGCATGCAATCATCAAGGGTTTACGGGAGGCCATCATGTATTGCAATCCAGTGATTCTTTAAAATGTGACTCCACATCCAATCAAGGCATCCGACATAGTAGACACGATGGTTTGTGCAAACATAAGACTTTGCAAGAGGCTTGAAGAAATTGAACCTGAACTCATAGAGGGTGTAGTAAGTTTTACAGTTTGGACGGAATTTGTATTTTACAGGTGTGGCATGTATTGCCAGCTTTTATTGAATTCAATTGCTGCATAGTTGTTGAAACAGCTGCGAGGGAAGAGCACAGACAGTAGGCGCATGGCGTATTCCCTTGAACTAAGTTAGGCTGCGTTCGTATATGAACTGCCGTTTGATTGCAGATTGCTCGTTGCATTTCTGTTGCGCTCATTGTGTGTGTAGTGATTGCCTTCAGGGGGTTGCATAGTCTACATATTTCAAGAGCCTGATTTACACCAGTCATTGGGTTGAAAACAAACGTATTCGCACCAGCCAACCTTGATGGGCTTTACCTTGTCATCCCTATCATTGTATTACTTGCCTTGTAGGGGTGGGGCTTTGAATGCCTGGTTCAAATTATCAACAAGAATGAACTCAACTGCTTTGGGGTGAGGGCTTTCTGTGGTCATCATCATATTGGTAGACGGTGATAGTGGGAGGATTCACAAGGAATCAACACAAATCAATTCACAGAGCTCAACAGTTGCCCCCTTGCCCGTTACAAAACCCGGTTGGACGCACTTGTTGTTGGCCACGTTGGTATAGTCATAAGTCTGAAGAACCAGAACAGTTGGTCAGGATTTGTTGTCTCAATTCCAGGTATAACCAAGTTGGGCTATTGTGTTCAAGGGCCGAAATTTTAAGAATTTACAGATGACCATGAAGACCATTTTGACTGCACCTCAGAGACTTTTCCACGTACTATGATTGTGCAGATGTCGTCCGATTTGAGCCGATCTGTTCCAAAGTCCAGGTCAACCTCAGGATCAGATGCTACCGCAATTATCTTCCTGCTCTCACCTCTACCAAAACCAAATGCGCTACCAACCAAGGACTGTCCATATAGTGTAGAGCTTCCGTGTCTACTCTTTCCCATAACATGATATTTACGGTCTGTAGATACTGATACAGATCTATTTTGATTGATGAGGCTGATAATTTTCTTTTTGTGATACTCTTTCCTGTCACTGTCTATGAAGGTTACCTTCTTGATTTTTCCCAAAAGTTGCTGAGCACCAATCTCTTCAGTCTCTAGAAATACTTGGCACCAGATGCGTCATTAAAGTCGTGCTAATCTTTGTACATAGTGCGTGGGAGCTGATCATCTGATTTGTCATGATCCGAACAGAGTCGTTCAAGCTCATGTTTACTGATATTTTCTTCTTCAGTTGATTCCTTGTCTGCGTCTGAAACAAAGTTACCTGATTGATCCGACAAACCATCAGAAGGATTATAATCATGGTAAAAACCTTTGCTCATGTCCTTTGCTTTTTCCGCGGCGGCATTGGCATCATCTTCAGTAGCAGATGCCGTGCCATAATTAGTGCTGGCAGACGCATCTGCATCGGTTGCAGAAGGCAACAGCAAGGGATGGTTTTCAGCAATTGCTGCAATAGCTTCTGAAGATGGCACAGAGAGTGAACCACCGCTGTTCATGATAATTGTCGCAGTATCATAATAGGGGGTATCAGTGTCAACAAGACTGCAGTGTCAATATGGTGTCAATGGTGTCAATCTTCTTTCAGCCTTTATTTGTGGACATCGCTAGGTAGGCTATACGCATTGGGGGCGCCTCTACACGTGGCACTACGTGCTTTTATTGTTTTGGAATTTTGGATAACAAATTGAATCCCATCCCACGGACCCTGTGACGTCACTAAGGCTGGTTTCCTTATTCATCTAACGCCAATCCCTTGTCAAAATCAGTCAAAATTTGTTATTTTCAAAAGCAACCAATTACATTCCAACGCAAACTTCGATGGATAAATTGAAGATCGTAAGCCAACAAGCAATTTATATTCCGAGCAGACATTCTTTTTCCTGCTTCTGACCTTCCTGAATGCTAAATGTTGCCGGTCTCGTAATGGTTTATTGAAACAATATGAAGACCACCAAGTATGTGGGAGTTAATTAAAATATCTCCAATCAATCCATCAACCTCTCTATAATATGACAACGCTCTCACTTTCATATTATGTATTCATTCGTCCATGTTTATTATGGGTATTGTTGGCATCATTGGAATTGTCCGCAGGTTTGTGGGTATTGTCGGCGTCATTGTCAGCGGCATCATCATAGGCTTCGATGGGTGCCTTCAACGTACTCGCCACGCTAGTAAGCCTCTTGACGCACTTCTTCAAATTGCATCCTGACAAATCCGACACCCCCGTCTAATCTTCCAACGACGTACTGGAACTTTAGTTGTAGCACATGTTATGTCTGGCCTGCTTGCACTTCTTCCTGCTGTACGCGGCGTTGGTATCCCAGCCGTTGGTGCGCGAATCGAGTCTGTCGGACCCCTGTTTGGTAGACTTGGTGGGAGAGAATGTCGGCGACTTGGCGGGCCCACCACCGTTGCTGCCCCGCGCGTACAACATGTTGCCAACCCCACGCCCGCTGCACTTCCTGAGGTTGTATCCCAGATCATCATAGACCAATCTTATCTTGTCGGTGGTCCAGTTGGTAAGAAGGTTGGAGCACGCCTCTCACTCGACCTGCCTGCACTTGTTCTTGGCCGGGATTGGGTGGGCTTGTGATTATCGTCAAAAAAGAGTCCATGGGAAAGCCCTACTCGTCGTCGCTCTATTCGGTGGAGTATGGCGTCGTCTCGTTGGTCGGCTGCAACGGCGTGATGGCGGGAACAATTCAATGTCAAACGCAATTAGAAATATTGATTTGATCGGGACAAAAAGGTGCTGTCGTGAAGTTAGAACGAAAAGGAGCATCCGATCGCGGCACGCTCTGAATCCAGAACAGATAAGCGCGTAACGGATAGAAGAGAAGACTCACCTGTCTTGTACAATCATACGTTGGCTGCACGGTGGGTCTTCCGGTTAGATTTTTGGTGGGCTGCAGCGCAATATTTTGGCAGGGATGATTCATTTTTGAATAAGATTAGAAATTCAGTACGACGCACACATCTTACTGAAAGAGCGCATAGCGCATGTGCACGCAATGAAAACAAGACTCACTTTCCTCGTAGGAGAATACCTCGGCTTCCCAGTGGGTCTCCCGGGGGGGCTCCTTGCCAGATTTTTGACGGGCTGTAGTATTATTTAGGTAGGGACAATTCATTTTTAATACAATTAGAAACGCGGTGAGGTGAGAACCGTAGTGAAAGAGCACGAAGCGTACGGGCACGCAATGGAAGCAAAACTCACCTTCCTTATAGGACGGTACGTTGGCCTCCCGGTGAGCGCCCCGGTGGGCCTTTTTGTGAGCCTTCTTGTTGGTCTCTTGGTAAGCCTCCTTGTAGGCCTCTTGATTGGTCTCCCCGTGAGAATTTTTGGTGGACCTTATGGTGGGCCTATTTGCAGGGTCGGGCGCTGAGACCCATTTATTGCCTCCCCACGCCTGAACCTCGTTCGGAGATTCCGTTGGAGTGCCCTATTTGTCTCTATTGCCGCAGTCATCCTCCTTGGTCAATCCGGTCATTTTGTTGATGTTCCCGCCAGATCCGTTGCGCGTAGACGCGCGCCGTTTGTCTGGTTGCCGGTGTAAGCGGGACCGGCGGTGGGATTTATCGCTTGATCATCGCTGCGCAAAGATCGGCTTCAACCGTGCAGAGGACAGACGTGGACATACGTCGACAGACGTCCGTTAGTAGTAGCTCTAAGTACAGTCAACAATTGTTGGCTCGTTATTAAGCCAACTCATTAGACTGATGTTAGAGAGCTTCAACAAATAGAGAGCTTCAACACATTTCCTTGTTGTTAAAATTTTGGCTCTTCTTCTTGTTGCGTATCCTGTTCCTGTTGCGCAACCTCTGCTTGTTGCCGGCCTCTTCATTGTTGTTCCTGCCTTTGACGCCCCGTCAAAATTGAGAGTTGTAGTAGTCTCTGTTGCCACCGTTGCCGACATTGCCCATGCTAGTGTCACTGCTGGCTTGTAGCAGCTGACAATCATTGGTCATGATGCTGTTTTGGTCATCTGTATTGTCAGCACCAGCCGTGGTGGTGCCGATGAACAACGTGGCCAGGAGTAGCTTCCCATGGATCAGTATAGTTGCACTCTCAAATGATGTTCATTAGCAACTTGTAATCCTAAGTGTGCTAGTTAAAGTCATGTTCAAGAATATGAACTATATATGCTAAAATCTACTATCATAATTAGCTCTATTTATCTTCAGCGGTCCATAGAGCATACATGTTTCTGGTATGAATGATCCGAGGTTTGATACTCCAATCTCACTTTCCAGCGCTCAGGTGACGTGGATTCTCTTTTTCAAAACTTTGGTACTGCACCTGCGTTACGAGAGTGCAGAATTTTGCAAAAAGTATTATCGGCGGGATCTGAATGAACAAGTTCCGAATCTAGGAACAAAAAACTACGCTTGTCAGAACGACCGACACATTAAACCTTTGAACCGTACATATCTAACCTGTGTTACGCATCCACACGCACACACAATCAACGTAGAGTTGGTTCCTACGACGGAGAATATTATTTTAATATATAAACATCATATTAACGTGAACCATAAAATGAACCAGTTGCACCAACTTGGGGCGATGGGAAATGATTATTGGAGGGTGCCGGTGAGTGTGCCTCAATCACCCGACTGTGGAGATTGGGGCGAACTTACCGGCACCCGCCAAAATTTATTTCCCATCCTCCCAAGTTGGTGCAACTGCTATATTTAGGGAACGTGACGGATTTTTTAGTAGGATGCTAGACTCAGGATTACAAGTTGCCCATTATAATAACCTTGAGAGTTGGTTTGACTATTGGTGAAAGAAGCGGATATTGTAATTTTATTGTGAGAATGTAGGTACGATGTTGTGGTTAATGATCCTTTCAAATTTTTAGGATGTAGCTTACAGAACACATTGCAATGATTTTATTGGGACCGGCATAAAAGAGGGAGATCTTGAGAGAGACCTCAAGAGAGAGATCTCGGTAGCTACTGCTACTGCTGCTGCTGCTGTTGCTGGTGGTCAGGTGAATTGGCGCATGAAAAATATTCTCAAGTTGACAAAGCGGCTGATTGATAACAGCAAGATATACAAGCGCGCTCCGGTGCCGGACAAACCAAAAGTGATTTGTTCATTAAAACAGTATAAGTAATTGAGAGGCAATCTGGTAGATTGCTCTATGCAGGTAGATAAAACGAGGAATGTATTAAAGGGCACGCATATTGACATAATAGTCTACTAGTTGTCGTATGTAGATCGTGTACTATATATATGAGGGTGAGCCCCCCTGATACAATAGTTAGTTTTCTGCTCCTTGATCTCAAGGAGCACAAATTAGCGCTAATTTCCCCTGAAACAGGGAAACTGGCAGGTGTTTCTTTAACATAAATTTTGTATCAGCGCAAATGGCTCATTCCACAGTTTGACTGACTTACGTGCACACAAAGTCAATGGTAAGTATGCAAAAAATGTCGCATTCATGTCGGACGAACATATGTAGGGGTCAAAATTGACAAATCTATCTAACACATCACATGTTACAACCTCGTATATATACCTGGCTTCCTACCATATCTACCTATGTGATTCGATAATAAGTCTTAAAACGACCAGTGGCAAGACCTATAAATCCATAAATGACCAGGGGCCAAACCTGTCACTTCTTTAAACTAAAAACCAAAATTCGTCAAACCCTTAAGAGTGATGTAGCAAAATGATGATACTATATTTACATTCTATGTAAAGATAGGCCTCACAGCCACGATCGGACGAAGGTCAGACGTTTCAGTAGAGTGAGCAATGCGTAAGCAATGGCCAGATGATGGGAGCCAGAATGTGGCGGGAGCCAGGATATGGCGGGGGTAACAATATGGTGTAAACCGATCACTATCCGGTACTTGCTTGCTTAAGTCACCCCAAAACAATGACCAAACTAGGTCACTTCAATGAAACGTCTTACTTAGGTCTGACGGCCATGGGACAAAACTAACTATTGTCTAGCTCCTCCCTCAGGACGTCCCGGTAAGGGTTAAATAGAGTACGACCTCAGAGAACGCCTGTCTAACAATTGCTGTTAGACAGGCACTTCGCGAGCTTATAGAGGCAAGTCTAGCCAGATGGCAGGCAAAGACTTTGCAATACAAGTCAACTCACAAAGTCGAGTCGTGGATTATCCAAGCAACGTCTCGATACCGCCTGTTTATCTGAGTTGTCAATCATTACTACAGGCGATCCATTTTGAGTTAAGGGCGTTATGAATGAGTTGGCGGCAACATTTCAGTGTGTTGCAAACTTTAACGTACCTTTTGCAGAGGTGTAACTTAAATTTGCTTGACGCAGAGGTGAGCGTGACGTAGATTCTTATAACTTTTCTTCATAGAAAGAAACCTCCCACTAAATTGACTCAGCAAGCCAATGACAGGGGGGAAGAAAATAGGGGTGTAGCTCATGGCTATTTTTTATGAATGAACCTCCCGCCGGGTCCTTTTGACGCAGCAAGTCTTTTACAAGGAGAGGGGAAAGTGGGGGGCGTGACCAGAGACAATGCTTAGAGGGTCTCCATCGGGTCTGAGTTTGAAGAATAGAACTCCCTCGACAACAGTGGGGCTGATATCATCCGTCTGTCTACTTTGTTGGGATCAACCTCGTGATGAAATAACATGTTGTAATGAATTGAGAGAGTTCCAAGAGTATGGGGGGCGTGGGTGATTTTTTATTGTACATATGCTTCATATCATGTAGTACCGACCATTTTCTGTGCTTAATTGTGTCTCTCGGTTGACGACCATCGGGTGTGATTGTAAAATCAAAAGGGCCGCGAATAAAAGTATCGTCATGATTAAGGTAGACCCATTGTCTATAGGGGTGCAGGCTTTTTGAGCGTGCTTACAGTGTGATGTCTCAAGTAGACTTTACAAGATGGTGCGACGTGGTATGATTGGGCTGATGCATTGTCGTTTCTGTATGGTATTCCATCCAGCAATACTAAGTGGCCGCATCTTATCTACAGTTATCAGGATACAGGATAAAAAAGTCAACCAAGAATCGGCCATCAGTCAGTGAGTTAGGGTGCATGGAAACGGATTCAGCATATGGGACTTGCACTAGTCGCCTTTCCCGTACAGCTGTGACAGGGATGCAATTAGCGATGAAGAATGAACAGTCTTTACTCCGGAGGAGAAGGGCGTACAATTCAGTGATTGTGGGCGGCTTGTGAGCCTCCAGCCTTGTCTGGTATACAAGCATGAGTGGCATAATTTGCGGCGGTGAGGTGATAGCATACTAGCTGTCGTCGTTCAGGCACATGGCTGCTTCAATGTCTTCCTCAGTCCAAGAGGGCACTTTAGCATTAGGCCCAGTTGGATGCCAATTGACAATCATTTCAGTGTTTAGTTTGGCCAATGATGGAACATCAGGGAATGGTAAATCACGGGTTCCCGATGAAAGGTGGTTACGTGTTTCCTAATGCTTTTAAAAAGTTTGTTGGGGAGAAGCCACTTGATTCCTACTGCTTTGTATGACTTAGTGTTGATATTCTTATAAAGTTGGCCAAAGCGGACATCAGCCTTATCTAGTGGGGTGAAGGCTAGGAGTTCTGACGGAATAGGCTGCAGGTGCATAACGTGTTTCTTGTTGAGTTACCCAGAGTGTTTGTGTGTTATTTCATACAAGCCGCCGTGTAATTTAGAAATGATCTTCTAGGGGCCAGTTTCAGCGTACTCAGCTTTGCCTACTGGGCCTTTTGCCTTGTTGGATTTGACAGGTTGCTTAACCAATACCAAATCGCCCACTTTGTAGTTGAGCGGGTCGGGCCTGAGCGTATTCATCTTTTCACGGTGATACCATCGTGTCTCGTCAATGAGAAGATGCGCGATTTTGCGGCTGTGAAGTCAGAGTCCCGCTTACTTTGCAGCATAGCTTTCTGCCCATTTTTTGCTTCGCGTGCGTCGGATGGTGGTTGCATGGGAAAATTGTATAGGGAAAGTCCATTGACGGCCACAGACTATCATGCTGCGTGTGATATCAGTCATGGGGACGGGACAAGAGTTCTATCTATAAAGGAGGAGTAAGATCGCCTCGCGGTACACAACCGGGGTGCTGCGAAAGTTTCATGCCTTTGTTGAGGTATCGCTTTACGCGCTCAACAATCATTGGATTGTGGTCCTCCCCACTGATGGTGTGGATATTAAGGTTCATTAACTGACAAATTTCAGCAAACGTGGCGTAAAACTTGCTATCTTTGTCCAGCACGACTGTGTGGGCGAGACCGAAGCAAATCATTAATATCAGCAGGAATGCTTGAGCGTAAGTATTTGAATCTATCCTCGCAACCGGCTCCGCGACGCAAAAGGTGCATATCTCGGATGCTGTGATTAAGAACCCTATGTTGCCATCAAAGTTGATATTGGCGTCAACTGAATGACCGTCGACGTGGAAAACAGCCACGGGTACATCCAATGGGAATCTGTACACCAGTTCTTTTTGAGGGTTATTAATGACATTGGCCATCCTGTAACCAGCGCATTACGCAATAAGCTTTTTGCATTATGGATAAATTGTTGGCCAAAAGAAACGCATTCGTATGCAGACAATAATGGCGTTAAGACTTCTGTGGCCTCCAATTGGATTAGCATTGAAGGCGATGAAGATAATGTTGCGCAAGTCATGGGGAACGATACGAATGATGCGGTAAGTGGCTTCGCCTGGGACTGGTTCTTTTAGAATGACCGTAACCTTGTCCACAGCAATAAAACCACGGCGCAGAGGACCTCTGAATATATAGTGAAGCTTTTCCAAGTTTTCTTTCTTCATCGGAGAAGGATTGGTGATGAGGGCCACAAGAAGCTGGCATTTCTTGTTGGCTGCGTAGGATTTTGCCCAGACGGCGGCGTCAGGGAGCCTTGCCCCAATTATGGTTGAGCATGTAGCAAGTGGTGTTGACGAGGCTGGACGCGCATTGCCGTCAAAGACGTCAAGAGACTTCCGCCTTAAATTGAGGAGGCGGTCGTAACGCACATAATAAGGGCAAGCAACGTGCAACCTAGGATACCGTCTTAGAGCAGGTGTGAGAACTTAGTCTCAGCCAACTTAAGAGTCAAGCTATCAACAAGATGAAAAAAGTGGCGTATTTGTATGGAGAAATAGTGTAGACCGCGTGGTTAGTGTCTTTGTTATGTATGACGTGTTTGTCCTCATAGAGGAGGAGATCAAATTTGGTGTCAAAGAGTTGGTAAAATACGTTATCATTTTGTTCAGACAGAAGAGTTGCAAGGCCGTCCCTGTGAAAGAAAAACCAGTGACACACAAGATATTCAAGTTGTTGTTCTTTTGCGACAAATGATATGGACACAAAGCAAAGTGCCTGCCAATCTGAGTGGGCTCAACTGCCCTGAACATATTCGCATTATAAATAAACAGAGGGCTATCCTTGGCCCACAGAACAACCCAAAGGATTTTGATGAACTCATTAACGAGGAAGCTGCTAATAGTGAGAGGTTTGATCGGGGGCGGCATCTGGAAGAGTAGTGCAGATGGTGTCTGTTTGGTGGCAGACTGAATGCCGAGTATAACGGTTGCCATTGAGTCAATACTGTCACCAAATTCAGGGAAGCTAGATGTGATATCGATCAACAACCAACCTGGTCTCTTAATGCTTTTGAGAAATTGCCAACAAGACGTCTTGGTGATCCATCATGGATGTGAATGATAATGGCATTAAAGCCTCGCCGCTGGCGGCATTCTTTGACAATTTTAAGTTGAGTACGCCAAAATACAGTGTAGCTACTGTGTGTTTGGGGTCAAACGATAATTATTTCTTGAAAAAGCTGTGGGGCCAAAAAATGGCGCATGGGTGCCATCTGACCGGTCATCCGGGATAAAAAATCTAATTTTTTATCTCGGTACATACCTAATTTGTCATTTTTTTGTGATTTAGGGGGCAAAACAGCTTTTCCAAAGTTTTCAAAAAACGAGTTTGTTAGTACGTAGCTAGCGAATTAGCGGTTTGATGAAACTATGAAATATTTTGCGCCCCGATATTTTAAGGCAATGCCCACGAAAGTAAATTTTGGAGGTGCGCGCCAAACAGTAGTACCATCAAAAAAAAAATCGGCGAAATTGGTCTTTTTTTCTTGGAGAAAAAAAATAACCAGTGCTAGATTTCGGGGAAAATTTTGGCTATAATCTGCCAAAATTTTAAATTTTGCCCAACCCTGCGCCCAACCTCATCACACTCGTGCCACCTGGCCCCAGACCCCTTCATTCCTCCTCACCACCAACCACCGCCAACGAAAGAAACGAACGAACGTCGCCGCGATGAATTGAGACGCGGGCAGTCGCTCCTCTCGAGACGCGGGCAGTCGCTCCTCCGACGCGAACGGGCGCTGGGACTCCAAGAGCGCCCAGGCAGGTGCGCCCGCGGGGCGGGGCCGGTGGAGCGGGCGGAGCGGGGCGCCGCCGTCCGCCGGCGCGAGCTCGGACGACGAGGATTACGCCGCGGACGAGCCGGGGGGCGCGGGGATCGCGGAGAGTCCCACCCTCGGCAGCATCGCCGGCATCGGGGGGAGCTTCGGGGGGGGGCAGGAGGCGCGGCCGCGCGAGGGAGGGGGGGAGGAGCCGGGGGACGACGGGGCCGCGGGGGCGCGCCGCTTGAGGGGTCGAGAGGGGACGACGGGTCCGGGCGCGGGGGAGAGGAGGAGGACGACACGAGGGAGGGGTGGGGGACGACGTCGGCGGACGAGCCGCGCGGCGTCGCCTCGTGCGCGACGTTCCCCGTCGCGAGGTCGGGCCTCGAGGGGGGGGCGACGTCCGCGTTTGGCGCGGACCCCTCTACCTCTCTCTCTCTCTCTCACACTCACTCACTCTCTCTCCATCTCTCTCTCTCTCTCTCTCTCTCTCTCTCTCTCTTTCCTCTGTTTAATTTTCATCTTCAGATTCGTTTCATTCTCATTCTTGTTCTCATCCCTCTCTCACTACCTCACTCTCTCACTCTCTTTCTCTCTCTCTTTCTCTCTTTCTCTCTCTCTCTTGGAGTTCCGCCTCAAGGACGGGGACGTGTCCACGCTCCACCAGGAGCTGGTGAAGGCCGAGCAGTTTGCCGGCCTGCGCAAGGAGTTCCAGATAGGGGGCGGGGGCGGTGATGACGCCGTCTCCAAGATGCGCGAGGAGCTCGGCGCGGCCAGGCAGTACTCCAACCTGGCCAAGGAGTTCTGCCCCGGGAGCAGGCGGATGCGGATACGGAGGCGGAGGTAGAGGTTCAGAGGCGGAGGCGGTGGCGGAGGCCGAGGTGGTCGCGGAGGCAGAGGCGGAGGCCCAGGCAGGGCCGGAGGCGGAGGCCAAGGTGGTCGCAGAGGCGGAGGCGGAGGTTCGGAGGCGGTGGCGGAGGCAGTGGCGGAGGCATAGGCGAAGGCCGAGGTGGTGGTGGTGGCGGTGTTGGTGGCGGAGGCGGAGGCGGAGGTTCAGAGGCGGAGACGGTGGCGGAGGCGGGGGCGGAGGCGGAGACCGAGGCCGAGGTGGAGGCGGAGGCCGCGGTAGGGCCGGAGGCGGAGGCCGAGGTGGTCGCAGAGGCGGAGGCAGAGGTTCGGAGGCCAAGGCGGGGGTGGAGGCGGAGACTGAGGCGGAGGTGGAGGCGGAGGCCGAGGCGGTCGCAGAGGCGGAGGGGGACGGTCGCGGAGGCATAGGTGGTTGCGGAGGCGGAGGCATAGGCGGAGGCCGAGGCGGAGGCGGATGTGGGGGCGGATGCCGAGGCAGAGGTGGAGGCGGAGGCCGAGGCAGGGCCGGAGGCGGAGGCCGAGGTGGTCACAGGCGGAGGCAGAGGTTCGGAGGCCGAGGCGGGGGCGGAGACTGAGGCTGAGACGGAGGCGGAGGCCAATGCGGTCGCGGAGGGGGAGGCCGAGGCGGTCGCGGAGGCGGAGGCCGAGGCGGATGCGGAGGTGGAGGCGGTGGCAGAGGTGATGGCGGAGGCGGAGGTTCAGAGGCGGAGGCGGAGACGGAGGCGGGGGCGGGGCCGTTGCAGGGCCGGAGGCCGATGCAGGGCCGGAGGCGGAGGCCGAGGTGGTCGCAGAGGCGGAGGCAGAGGTTCGGA
>JAZGVR010000036.1:0-19481 GCA_037356255.1 Thalassiosira tumida | reverse complement strand
ACATTGTTTATAGCAGTTGCAGCACTGTCGGTGGCTGTGGCGGTCGCGACACCACTTGTGGCAGTAGATGTAGCAGTGGCATCCGCGGAGTTAGTGGCGACGGTGGTGACAGAAGAAATAGTGGGGCTGTTGGAAGCAGCAGAAGAGACAAAGGGGGCAGGGTAGGCTTCTGATTCCTCACTTTGTTGAGCGTTCTGATATTTATTCTGCATTTTAAGTAGTTTATTTCCCAGCTTGAAATTGTTGCGCAATTCCTCATTATTTAGAATCTGCTTCTGCGCTGCTTTCAAAGGTGTCTTCCCCGTTTCTATTGTTTCAGAAGAACATGATATTTTTGGTATACGTCATGGACACACTGTTCACCACCAACACCTAAAGAAGCCACAAAAGCTTCAAGATTTCATCTGAACGCCACAGTGCTCTTCCTTTGATGACCCGTGGTATCTTGTTCAAGCTCGTCAAATCGTTGCGATTGTCAAGTTATCTCTGAAAAACGACGCACCGTTGTGTTGGCATCTTTATTAAATCATTGTGTTTGTCAAGTTATCTTTGAAAATCGATGCGCTATTGTGTTAGTTTATTTAGGCAGTGCTTATCGGGTTCTTTTTCAAAGCAGCGCACCGTTGTGTTGACTTCTTTAGGCAATGCCAAGTGTCTAGCAAGCGGCAAGTGTGTCAGCTATCATTTGGTGAGGATGATTCTCTTTCTTCTCTTTGACCAATTACAAAGAATGGCTGTGGGTATTTTAAATGTAGAATTCAATACAATCGATGAGACATTGAAAACAGAGGTAAAATACATCTACAATGAATATACACTATGCTACAGAATACGAAACAGTCCCTTACGAGAAAACATTGACCAGTAAATTTAATTCGGATAGGACAATGGTGTCTCAAGTGCAAAGATTACGATCAAACAAAATATAGTTTTAACATCATTCTCGCTTTTTATTTCGAAATTAAAATAAGAATTGAAAAGTTTTCCCGCAAAAATCCTGTACGCAGTTATTAATTTCCTGGTCTTTCCGTGGTCCCTATCTATTCCCTAGGTTTGTAAGTTGTTTTTATTGGCTGTTTGGCGCATGGTGGGTCCCTCCCTGCAGCGCTAACTGTGAGTAGAAGCCAATTAAGAGACCTCCGGTGGGGTGTGGGCAAACTAACTAGTATTTGGTCTAGTAGATACGGAAGTAGTAGGGAAACAATCTTGCAAATCGGATCTTGATTCGACGGTCCTCTTCCTTTGATTGTTGAGACGTCCCCCATTCCATAGGAGGCATCAGGTGGCATAGCAATTGTGTCATGATGGATACAAACAATCAGCCCTCAAATAATTTAAATAAGAGAAACTTTGGCGGTCAGTGTACCACGGCAGTCCACATTCTAATCGAATAGTTGAGAACACCCAGGAGGCACCCATTGTCCCTGATTTGATGGTACCACCTCTCTTGGAGGAACCCAACAGCCAGCAAAAACACAATACACAACACTCAACTTGACTCAACTGACAAAGGAGAATGCATGGTACGGTGGGAAGATGTGTAGGGATTGTTGACGGAGAGGTCGCCACTCACACCCGTGGCACGTCTTGGAACAATGGCAGCCCAAAATGAAAATGTCTCTTACAACAAGCCCTATCAAGAGAATACTAAATCACCAATTAGCTTTATAATTTGATCAGAGGAGGTGTTTCTCATAATATTGTGCATTTACATTGAAATCTAACTATCTAGTTTGTGAACAAATGATTAGCACTCCAAATATCAACAAATAGTGTGAACCTTCTTTTCTTCTGCTTTTGCTCTCTCGTATAGGCAGGAGCAAGCAATCAGTGCATATGCCCACCCTGTGAAATAGATGGCATTTGGAGTGGTACTGATTTGTACAGTCTTGCTCAAAGGCTTGGACCATTATCAAACGATCCATGTTGGGTATCTATTCATGGAATCTTTACGACAAGTATCACTTGGGATCCAGCCAAGCTTCCTAGCACAGCAGTCCAATGGAGTAATAAACAGCTCCACGTGAGAATCTTCAACAACGCCTCCGCATGTGGGTCTTGTCACAGTCTCCTCGCAATCCTGGACACACCATGCATACACATACGAAACATGCCACTTTGTGGTACCAACCGCTTCATTCGGTGGAGTCGATTCTGACACGCAAAAATCCAGAGATTTATCCACAAACTCTTTCTCACAGCAATCCTCAACAGTAGAGTGAAGATCGACCGTCTCTGGGGCGATGCCTCCGCAGTGTAATCCATCAGCTCCGGCTTGGGCCTGACCAGTTCCCTGGAGACAGGATTGCTTGCAAACATCTTCTTTCCAATCTATGTACCAATTCATGGTAGCTGAATCTGAGGACTTACCACCACTTTGGGTTATACATAGACCGATGTCCCACTGGTAATACTCGCGGCAGCACAATTCAAGAGTTGGGAATTGGATCATGTAGCTAGGGAACAGATCAGCATCATTCAAACACTTCTCGGACCCAAACCCTGATCCTAAGATATTCCAATTAGGGAACCATCTACATCAGATGATAATTGAAAAGTAGAGTTGATGAAAGACTTGAGCGACCAAAACATGGTGCATGATAGAAAACAACCATAATATAAGAACAACGTACCCAGCGGTATTCCCAGTGCAAGTAGCATACTCCTCCACATCTGGGTAGTAAAGCTCACAGCACTTCTCAAGGCTATCACTGAACCACTTCGTGTTTGCTCTCATGTATAAAGGTGCATTGGTGTCGTTGCTACAGCTGCCGGAATTCCCTTCTTCGTCAGGATACCAACCATAAACAGATGAATTTGGCGCTGCAGTGCTGATGGTAGTATCGGTACCAGCACTTGATGATGCAATCTCAGGTGCTGAAAATGATATACCAGTTGCAGCTTGAAAATGCTCTATCAACAATCCACTGTCATAAGCATTACGCAAGTCGCTAGATATTTGATCATAGATGGCACTGGCGGCAGTTTGGGACTCAGAGCAAGCATCACTATTGCATAAGACATCGATCAACAGTTCATATCCTAAGTCCCACGATGACGGAGTGGATTCTTGCATTTTGCGTGAGAGCAGCCCAAGTCCGTTGTTAGGCAGGGCTTTGTTGCTCATACTCAATACCATCACGGAGCAACTCTTGATGGCTGATTTAGGACACCCTTCTCTCTTCGAAGCTGCAAAGAACGCATTGATCTGATTTGGGTCAGCTTCAGAGATAGCAGATGAGGCTATCAGCAATAATCTTCCTGGTACCTTGAAAGAAAACATAGGATCAGCCCTGTCAGTAAAATTTCCCTCAATGGGCGTAGCTGATTCAATGGACATAGCATTGAGTAAGTCTACTCCATCTTCTAGTGCGTGTTTCTTGATTGCCTCTGATACCCCACCATCGGACACTTTCTGCTCCATGGTTTCCTTCAACTTTTGCAGCAAGATAGATCCAGTATTGTCGCTACTGTCAACAACTACAAATGTGTACTCGATGGGAGTTCCACGTCCCGTCTGAAGCCTACGTGACCTGTTGCCAATCCTAAGTATTACCACTTCTGAAATTATCCCAGTAGGAGCAACTACAGATCTAAGAATCTCGCGAATGCTACTCTCTACCACAGATTTAACGGCTTCCTCATCCTCTTGAGTCAGATCCGGGATGCCGTGAGCCATGAGGGTCGAAGAGACTGTCACGGTACTAGTGCTGTGTTGAGAGGGTGCAATATGAAATTTTCGATGCGCAGCAAAACAAGAGAAATCGATTGTGATGGTTTTCTTCTGCGACTAGACTTACGTAGAAGTTCTTTCGAATGCCATTATTAGGACATGAGCCATTATTGGAAACGTTCATTCGTGACAGCAGTTAGAACACAAACAATGGATTTTGAACCAAAGGGGATATTCTAATTTGACCTACCCTGTTGAAATTGATACCAAAGACTGCACCTGTCCTGCCAATATCTACGTTGGAAGAAAAGAGAAATAGCGCCAAGTGAAAATCAATTTGATGAAGCATGTACGATGAACTATGAACAATTGAATGGTTGGAGACCTCAAGTTATCAACACACCTCCCAGTGGAATTGATATGTTCCAATGATATTCTGAGGTGGACTTCGTTTGACCGCGTCTAGGAAGAAACTTTGGGTACCGAAGTTGGGATGTCGGTTTAGTATTTGCCGATAGCCTTCTTGAAGAACAATGACACTAGCTTGTGTGCTATTGTGATTTCCGGCAAAATCGGTTACTTTAACTTCAATTTCGTAAAATCGTACTGGAGCTGTATTTGGGTCCCAGTCGCACAATATTTTGTCATGATTGAATGCGGTCACAGGTTCCCTGACTCACCTAAGAATGTTTGCACAAGTAGAGGTCCAGTCAGTGCATCAATGATACTACCAAGTTTGATGATTATTTGTCTTACATTTCTGGAATCACAAAGATTTGAAGTTTGTGTGATTGTCGTGCTTCGTTCTTCCTCTCTTTTATCAAGACCATTTCACCATTATGATGTTTAGAATGACCAAATTCATTACATGAAACTAAGATTTCCACATTAGTCTGTTGACGACAGTTGTCCTGAGAGACGAGAGAAATAATATCAGCAGCGGGAATGTAGTAAGAAAAGATAGCTGCATCAATATGGTTTACCTCAACATTGTACCAAAAATGTGTATTCACATAGTCAACCCTAAGTTCGGCCTGATCAACATGGAGGTATTGGTGCGCAGTATCTGCATCAAAGCGGAGATCCTTGCCTCTGCCAGAGTGATCGAGAGAGGGGTCATCGAAACCAATTGAAACTGTTGGGGGAATCATATCGACCTTCAACAAAAAATATTTGGTGACAGTCTGGAGAGGGTTCAATGACGAACAGCGCCTATCCATCACTGTAACTGTGAATCTGGTGTCAGCACATTCTGCCCATGGAGGAGATGATACTGCAATCAACAGTTCTTGGGCACAGTCGTCCTCTGCCTTGATGATGCTTGTGAGGTATTTGCGAGCTGCTTCAAGTGTAGCAAAAGCTGGATTATCAATGATAGTGATGCCGTCATCTCGTTCAAAAGCAGATACAGTCAGAGCTTCTCTGAAAAAAATTACTGGCGGAGACCTGTCTTCACTGCAATCATCTATAATTCCATCACAGTTCTCATCAAAGCCGTTGCAGCCTTGCTGCTTAACATCCTCGTCATATTTATCAAAAACTTCTACCAGGTATGTCGTATTAACTGTCCAATGCTCTCCGTCTCCACACCGATCATCTGTGGCTTTAACCAAATACTCAGCAAGGTTATACTTGTGGTTCTTTTTCCAAGGATGGTCTGTGGAGACTTCTGTGATATCAATTGTAATATTCTTTGCACAATCATCTTCGGCGTAAGCATTTTTTTCTAGGAAGAGGGCAACATCTTCTGATTTGTCAAAACAGTGGCTAGTGACAAACTCCTTTCCCAAGTGATCCTGTAGCTCAGTTAATGTGACTCCTTCTGACATGTAGATAGTAGGAGGCACCAAATCTTCATCACCTAACGATCAAAGAGCAAAGACGTATAACATCAAGCTGAGTGTCAAAGAAAAGAGGTAATTTGACTGTACGAGCTCGTGCTAGTTATTTCATGGGTGCGTCACTTACAGTCATCCACAATTCCGTTACAATTTTGGTCCGCTCGATCACATCCCATGCCCCTCACAACTGTATTGTCTGATAGCAGTCCTTGAGTATCATATCCATCAAAAATTTCTACCTTGAAGATCTCTGAGTGAACATGGGTGCCATTTCCACCCTCGCATCGCTCGTCAGTAGCTGTTGCAAGGAAAAATGCTAGCTCAGGAATTGAGAGAGTCTCATTGTATTCAACGTTAAGACGAACTTCAGGGGAACAATCATCAGATACTTTGATGTTGGCAAGCAGGAACTGTCTTGCATCAGCAGTATTCGAGAAACAAATCGGGCCCCTAAGAGTATGTACAGGAGCATTAGCATCACTCATGTTTGTCAACACCTTGAGCAAGTTGGGAACTGTCATAGTTGGAGCAATAAGATCCTCGTCACCTTGAACACAAGGATCGAGGAAACAATATTGGGTTAGCTAAAAACAACAAATAATGGCCATGCACAAAATAACCAGGACTGACTCACACTCGTCCACCAGCAAGTCGCAATCGTTATCTGTCTGGTCACAGCCCATTCCAACGTAAAGCCTTATTCCAGAAAGCGCCTGATTGCATTGGATGTATGATGTTTCATATTTTGATGACATATTGTTGCGCGCCATATCTTCAACCCCCTCGAGCTCCACTGCAACAGCTGAATTAGCAAGAAGACCATAGTCACCAATTACCATAGCATCAAATTTGTACTTTATGTCCATTCCCTCACACTTAACATGCAAGCCAGCATCGTTTTGTAGCACGCGACGATCACTATCACTAACTAGTGTCAGGGTGAAGTTAAATGTATACGGTTTCTCACAGTATAGTTCCTCAGTAAATGGGATGACGAACTCATGAGAAGGATGGAAGTTATGAGGCAACTGTAACGAAGGAACCCCATAAACGCTAGGAGCTTTTCTGTCGAGAACAACATGCACAGTTTCTGTGCTGGAATTGTCGAGCTCGTCATGAGAGTTGTTCAAGTGGGAACATCGTGACATGACCTTCACCTCATAGATGGAATCTTCCAATGATGATACATCCCAATCCAGCATGGAATACCCAAAGCTATTCTCTAAAGATTTCATTGAAAAATCACCAAGACTGTCTCCTTTCAAGGTCCGACCCAACTCCCAATTGGAAGAGTTCCAGTCTCCAACGCGTCGATAAAGCAGCACAACGTCGTCCAACCGATTATTGATTTCTTTTGAGTCAGAGTTATTTCTTGACCGATCAAACAGTTTGCGATCCGTATAATCTATATTGAATATTGACACCTCCAACAATGAGTTCAGCTCAAGAGTGCCATTGTTGAACATGAAGTGGGAGAATTCATTCATTTGGCCAGCCCAACGAATTGGAGGGCAGGGATGCTGAAAGAGCAGCGATTTTGAGTGGTTATTTTCTAGATGATTCCACAGTTCTGCAGTAACCTCCACTGGCTTGTTTGAATCCTCATTACATGTTGATCGTAGAAAGATAGTAATTGGATCAAAGTGAAGTTTTTTGCCCGGACCCTTGCCAACAGACACAACGGTAGTTGTATTTTCCTTTGCCTCTAATATGTACTTGTGGGAAATTGCTATGGACTCTCCATTGACTAAAATTTCCAGATTGTCCGTGTTGGACCTTGGGTCAACCCCGAGTTCCAAGTAAGACATGTCCCTTGCTTCGTTGCTGAGGGTCACTTCAAAGAGAATTTTTTCTTCTGGAAGGTAAGGTTCGTCATTCCCAGCAGTATGATGTACAGAGAGTTTTGGAACTGGCGGGAGACATATAAAATGGGAAGAATAAACTGTTTCGAGAGGATGACTACTGATTAGGCAAGCACCAAGAAAATAACCATGACAGAAAGTCTCTCCTGACTTACCAAAATCCTCCATGACATTCCCGTTGAGATCCTTGACACCCAAAATTGTTAAGATATAGTTGCGACCAAGTAAATTGTCATAATATCCCTCTTTGTCGGATACATCTTTTGCAACTTGAATCTCAAGCCTATTGCTACTGCAAACTACTTGCAAGCTGCCACCACTCCCATTCTCAAACTCATGCGTTAATCCAGATACATTCATGGAGACAACAAATGGGACAGCACACCAAATATCTTCGGTAAATTCAACAATCAGATCGTTGCCAGGAACTAGATTCACTTGTGGGTAGGGATAACCCATAATACTTGGTTTTTTTTGATCAATTTTACCCCGAATAATCTCAGTTGAAAATGAATTCATTTCCTCTGGTAAGCTTGAAATTGACCTGCATTTGACTTGAACTTGAATTTCATAGACTGCATCACTCAGCGATTCCACATACCAATTTAAATCAGAGTATCCTAAATGGTGAAGTTTAGTGTCAGTGTGCTTCTTTCTTTCAAGCAATTGGTGGAAGTCAAACCATTACTCACCATAACTGTCTTCGTGAACTTCGAAATGCATCTCAACATTGACACCATCAAGCTCGTGCTGTCCATATAACCATTGCCATTGTCCTACTTTCCTATATTTCAACTTAATTGATTCAATCAAATTTTCTCCAGCTCGCTTCATAGAGGTGAAATTCCCCTCTTTGCCATAGAGGGGGTTAAAGACCTGAACAGCCATTGTCTGTCATGCAAAACAACTAATGGAATGAGAAAACAAAGCAACGTTTAGCAGGAGGGAACTAACATGTGACGCACCGTTGCTAATTCTCCATGGGTTTCTAATTCTTCATTGGTTTCTAATTCTCCATTGATGATGAAATGGCTTCTCCTCTGCAGAGGACCAACGATTCGGATTTCCGGGCAGGGCTGGAGGAATTCAATCTTCCCGTCTTGTGTCGCACCAACATTGTTCAACCAGTCTATAGCAATAGTTGCACTGGTACCATCAGTTGCACGTGCTCGTGCTCGCTCCTCGCAACTACTCCTCAAGGATAATCTCACTGGATTGTATGAATACAACTTAGGTCCCCTCGACACCGTGACTGTGGTTAATGTCGTGGCATTGGGTGTTATGGCAGTACTTGGAAGGAAAAATGCATCTTCTGGCATGTCCAACAGAAGACCACCTTGAATGTCAGCTGCTTCGGCATATAGATTAAAGAGGGAATCACCCAGTCTAAGATGCAAAAGCAGATTGTGGTGAGGCTACCGCACGAAGACAACTTAAATGTTCACACAAGGAAAATAATGTTTAGTAACTTACCCATCGTTTTGTATTAGGACGTCAAATTCCATGACCTCATCTGGAAGTATATATGCGCCAGGCGGCCTAACAAAAAGAGTGACAGGAATTTGGTTAGTGAGAAACAAAAATAAGCCAGACGAAAAGGCAACGGAAGCTACTGACGAGTCATGTCCACATACCATATTTGAATTATCTTCGGGCTTTCTATTCTCTCCGTGTTCAACTCGTGAGGGCATTTGCTGTTATGAGTTGAATGTTTCGGATGAAAAAACAAGAATTTTTAGTCTAACATTCGAAAATAGTAAGTTCAGTCATAGAATTGTCCTTGGTTGGCACTGTTTCTCTATCTCTGGCATTGCTAGGTACCATTCCTACACAACATGTAAGTAGCACAAAATACTGTGTTCCGCTTTGAAAAAAAAAGAATTTGTTCATTCCCTCTCACCTTTGACCTCCCACAGTGCGAAAGGCAAAGGTCCCGTACTATCGCACCCAGAGAGATATTTGAGCATTAATAAACATGAGTTCTGCAAAAGAGTGACTTAACAAAGAAGGGACTCACCTTGGGGTCAAAGAAAATGTCAACGTGAAATTCATCATCTACGTCAGGGTCCGAAAGCGAGAAAGACACCGATGTTTCTTCCAAAATTTCAGTTGCAGACAAAACTTTGTGATCTATGTCGTAGTGGTAATTTGCTTCAGCCGTTACTTGGAGTCCAATGCCCATGACTGAGCCACCCAACCCGCCTTCAACACCCGCAGAGAATCCTTGCTGTGCATTGTCGAAGTCTCCAATGTCTGCTCTACCACTGTACTTTTCAACAATTGACTTCAAATGGTCTGAGCCAAGAGTCATTGTAAATTCACCACCACCTCCACTAAAGATGATGCGTCCTGTCGATTCAAGAGAAGATTTTGTCAGCGTCTGGGCGAAGTTTTCCGTCTCAGTGTTAATTTCAGCATCATCAAGAAGGGTGTTTGGAACCAATCCTGATCGCGGTTTATCAGTTGGAATAGGGTGATAGAAACTCCATTCGCGCCAGTATTTGTGACTTTCTGGCAGTGGAACCCAACCAGAACTGGTATGACTATTCACCGACCTCCCCACTCCATCACATATTGGTTGGCCTGTTTCGCTAAAGTGTTCAGCAGCACTTGTGCATATTGTTCTTGACTGACCGTTCGTAGCATGACTGCGACATCCGGTGTCAAACGAGGAGGCCAATAGATTCGGGTCTGGAGGATCACACATATGCTGTTTGGTTGTCATGGTATGAAGAGGGAGTGTTGAATGCGTACACTCCCATGTTTGGGTTAGCTCTGTACAGTTTGGCTTGATACGATTGTCTACAAACCAATTAAACCACTCGCCAACGTTCAGTAGGTTATCACCAGTTTCATCATAATCCTTCATGAATTGCTGCCACGAACGGTATGAGGCAAGGGTGACATTGAATTCAGCACTTGCAGTTTCGTTAGATCCAGTATTGGATGTAGAATTCATTATATCTATAATCTTCTTGAGTCGTGGAATTTCCACATATTTGGCGTGATATGTGGTTATAACCGAAAATGCTGCAGAAGGGGACCAAAACAGAAGAAGCTGTATTGAATGAAATAATTCAGACAAATATATGTTTGTAATGCATAAACCTCACACACGCACCTCTCTGGTTTTCAGGTGACGAAAGATTAATTTTTACACTCGGAATAACTCGTGCTGTGCAAGTAATTGCATTCCACAAAACAGTTTGTGTATCGACATACTTGATGGTGATAACAGGTACAAGGATGACATCACTAGGGTTGTTTTCGCAGTATGTTAGTGGCATGAAGAATTTAAAATTCAATTCAAACAAGGCTGTAATGTCACCTCACCTTTGTTGTCCAGCATTATCATTTTCACTTGAGGTGGTGTAGCTCCACGTCACTTGAAATCCATGGCTATAGGAATCATCGTGATAAGTGCTCAGGAAAGTTCCTGATCCCATAACTGATGCCGCGAGGTAGTTATCCGTCTCAACACTATCTACACAAGCCATAAGCCCAAGCCCTGCACAAACTGCCGCCTTTGAGTGCATGATATTAATTCGAGCAGTTATACCACCATCAATACCTTGATATTTTTCATAGGTTTCCATTGTAATACTGGTTGAGTGCTGCATGTTCTCGTAGCTGGCAAATGACGAACTAAAGGTAACAAAATATGAAAATCAGCATTCTTGAAGCTGAAAAGATTGAATAAGTCCATACCACTGCTTACCCTCCGGGGGGATCCCTAATGACTGTAGGCGGGAATAGATGTGTGTAAGGTTGAGCTCTTATGAAGTAAAACTGGGGAAACAGATAATAACATGGCATCCGTGGACTTACCCAACATTGGGAAGTGAGTTGGCATTGAAAATGGGACTCCTCCTGTTGATTTGTCACCTGTTACAATCACTGCCGAAGATTAAGAGAAAATAGAATTGAATCTTAGTCTGGAGGTACCAAAATGATAAGTTGACCCGTCACAACTTCTCGCACAAATTGGATTACACACCTTCCATTGTGTGCACATTTCCTCGATATTGGATATTGATGAACTTCTTGAAATCTCCGGTGGGGTTTGGTATGCCTGCTTGCAGCAGCACGGTTGCAAACGATTTGCCAAAAGAATCTCTGGGTGGAAGAATAGCGAGGTTGCTGCATCCCGCTGTTGTTAAGAAAATGGAAATTTTTCAACGAGATAAGATTAGATAGAGTGCAACAGTAATTGTTCGAAGAAACAGAATGGGTAGAATAAGAAAAGAATGGGGGACGGATCAAATCTCACTTGAACATTTAATGTAGTTAGACACATCTGTGCCCCCTTTCTTGAGATTCATCAAAACAGTATTGTCCTCAGGAACGTCTTCGCGCAAACCTTTGTTGACAGAAAAATGGAAGCAGTTGTGAGCAGTTGATAATACTCTTTGGGCATTGGGTGGGCTGGACAGCCCACTTGAACCAAAAGAGCAAGTCAGAACAGTACGCACCAACTCCATTTAAGAGCGTAACAAAGTCATCACTTCCAAGGTTGTCACAGAACACCTTCTCATCCCGCAGGATCTCCAACCGAACAACCACCGCCAGCTCAAACAGAGTGCCTAGATGATTTTGAGTCAGAATTTTAGTCAGGAGGTGAGGTAGTGCATGTGACGTAAATTTCCGGTACACTCTTGGCGATCTCACCTGTTTTAATGACGTGGGTAGATGTGGATTCAATTATATTGTTTTTTACCCAACTCATGCTACCACAAGATGCGCCCAGTTGATCTTTCCCGCTCCCAATTTCGGGAATTATCAATGTATCTCCAACATATTGGAATCTAGCAGTGCGGAGATTTGCTGCTGCTGCCTCTGTCTCTCTAAGAGCCGAATCCGAAGTAGCTGATCTATTTTGAGCTTCTTGTTCATCATGTCCAGTTGTCCCGGTGTTGTAGCGGTCTGTAGAATTACCAGAGGTGGAATTGGACTCTATGTCTGTAAGATCAACAATCTGAGTCCCCACTACGTTCTGCAGATACACAAGGTGGTTCACTCTGCTACCGCTATTTACTTCGAGGTCATTCATGTACACACTTAATTTGCTGCAAACAGATGGTATGAGTGCAGGTGTGCAAGGTTAACAGCACAATGTATACAATCAGTCACTCACTGGGCTGGCATGGTGAAGCTACCCTGATATCCATCTTGAGATATTTCCCAATGACAGTCAGGAAATGAAACAAACTTCACCATGAGAGTTGATGTGCCTAGAGGGATGTTGCACAATCCTCCTGCAACTTCAACAATCATATTTTGAGTGGTCATATCAGTGAAATCATGACCCTCGTAGTCATTTTGGTTATAGCCAGTCTCTGTTATTGTGAAACCTGTGGTGTTGATTGGAACATTTGACTGTGGATTCCCGATGTATCGAAAGTCATGGCTGGGCTCTCCATATGACACGACGGGATAGACTGGTACACAAATTACACAATTTGTTCAACTAACAGCATCATAAAATAAATAATGCAAAGATTGCAATGAATAAATACCTGTGGTCCCCAGAGTTACGGGAAACTCGTACATGCCATCTAATCCCGTAACGTAACAGGTTGATGAAAGAATATCCCCGATGGTAGGATCACTAGACTTTTGCACTAAGCAAACAGTTGCACCACGTAGAGGAATCAGATGTGATGTAGGACAGGTATCCCCTATCATGTCATATTCTGGAGGTGCTATGTCAATCTTGCCGCGAAAAGGTACACTCGTTTTGTCCTCAATGTTAACCACTTGCCCAAAATGAAGGTGTGTGAGATATGCAACTTGATCGTCATCCGAACAGTCCCGCTTCCCGTCATCACACAAAAACTCGTGTTGCACCTAGCATGGTATGAGCAAAGTACGAAGAAGGCCAATGAAAATTTGACAAAATAATAGGAGAGAGAGCTGACATAATGGCAAATTCTCTTACATCGCCGGTGCTCTTTGATAGTAGAACAGAAAGCGGGTACTGTTCATTCGAATCAAGGTTTGGCACGTTGTTTATGGTCAGCATGAACTCTCCGTTCTTCAGAGTTAGACCACTGCCGCTTGTGAGCAAGGTAGCAGTGTTCGGATTGTGAAGTTCCCAGTTTATCTGAACATCTTTTACTGGAAGGGAGCCAGCTTCTTTCTTCAGAGTTACCTTGATCACAACACTCGCTTCCCACATGACAACATGCACAACACAAGCGGGTGAACTGGCTCTTGTAAAGGAGCCATCTATTTCAGTAGTGTTCACCATGTACTGTTTAGCAACTGCTGACGTGCAGTAATTGTAACTATTACCAACTGTGTATTCAGTAGTCAAGAGGTTGAGTCAACATAGAGATGGGCAAAATTGCCTCAGATCCATAACACGGGTGCACTCACCTACAAGATTCGAAACCATGTCAGAGTACTCATCCGGAGTTTTTATATGTTCTTGCGAACAAGGCTGGGTGGAATAGAAAAAGTAGTTCTTTTTCAATAGAATAAGAAAGTTAGGTTACAATATCCATGCACATAGTAGCATGTGGTGGAAATGTGTTAAAAACATCATCTTACTGGAACTGCACAAGTTCGCATTGTTTAAAACGGTCATCAGGGAGGGGTTATTTTAACATGAATCATTTTCAATGCGGAAAAATATCCTAAAATGAAGAACACGAGACACGTTCATTTTGGGCTCACCATATGCGATTAAATTATCATGGCCGACCAATTGTCTTGTGAAGGCATATGCTGATTGTGGGAAAGAGAAATTAGATTAAATTATCTTCAAATTGACTGAATTGCATAGAAAATAATATTTACCATCTTCACAGACTGAGTAGTCAGTGAACTCCAAGGATACTTTTCCATTTGACTGAATAACCGCAAGCTCTCGTGGTTGGCCAGTCACTTCATTTGGATTGCAAGAGCATGAAGTGTACACCTCAAACATTGCCCTCACGGTCCTATTTGACCAACAGCCATGGATTGCAATAATGCAAATAGGAGATAAAGATCAGTGACACAATATGTGCATGAGAGGAGGTATCACCCTCTCCTCCGTCATGTGACTCACATTCTAACATCAATATATGGTTCTCCAGTGCTTCGGACTGGATTGAGCCTTATGAGAAAACGCCTTCCTGGCATGAGGCCAGTTAAAGTAATACTGTAACCAGAGGTATATTCGACTTCGGCATGCATTTGAATAATCTTTTCAGCATTGGGTACTGAAGTTTGATAGTTACCCTCCAGGTCCTGGACAAACACAGTTGAATGAAAGTGCATACCAGATAGGTCTGTGTTTTCTACACTGTCGGGGAAATTTGGCATTAGCCTCACAGAAGTTTGGAGCCTCTCTCTGACAACCCACTCGGCCTGAAATAATGCAAGTAACATGCATTGGTAAGTGAATAACACAATTAATTTAAAATGTGTGATGCACTGTTTGTAAAAGAAACTCACCATGTCATATGATTCAATATTGGAAAACCTGGATCGAGTCGTAGACCCTCCTTCTTGTCGAAACATAATATATTCTATTTTTCTTCCAAGAAGACTGCGTTCTTCAGTAGCTGGACGAATTATGTATTCATTGGTGACATCTGCGTGTGCAACTTCGCCATTCACGGTTTTCATCAAGTTCGAAGAAGAAGTTCCTGCCAAGTTGAAACACTCACGGTTTCCAGCTGCCGTGGTGCGTCGCTCCTGCTGGGGGGTGGTAGGGCCATTGTCCGGGAGAGTTGCAAAGTCAACAACACAAACCTGGTGAAGAGTTCCTAAATCTACCACGAAGTTAAATGATATCACAGTTGAACTAGTCATGATAATACCCACGTTCGAATAATCAGGGCGCACCATAATACTCTTAAATTTGTCGTTGCCAGAAAGCTATCAGATTCGACACAAAAGAAGGAGATGTTAGTTTCTTGTTGGTTTTTATTGCTTATAGTGCTGTCCACCCGCTCAACCTACCTGAATCCCCGAAGCTGGGAAGATATCTGCAATTTGATTGAACTCTTCTACTCTCCAATCACCAATGGGTACGATGGAAACAAAGCTAATGACCACAAAGAGGCGGGGCGTCAGTTTCAAGTTAGAAATTATTGGTTGTATTGAAGCTATTTTTGGCTTACCTGTTGGCATCATCGGAGCATTGCTGAAGCACTCCTTTTTCGTCAGTCAACCTGTGTGTGATACAAAGATTTTCATCACTGCCTGATACCACCTGCCCCATATGAACCTTCCATTTGACTGTACGTTGAGTAGCCAAACGACAACTTTGAAGAGAGAGTGGATCCTTTGCCATGAGACATGCATCAACATTTTGGTCGTACGTTCCTCTGGGTCTGAGTAAAAAATAAGTATCGCCTGTTTCGCTAAGATGAAAGCTTGTTGGAATATCTTGGTCCGTATATATTTTGGTCTTTGAGTCGTAATCAAGCGTATTGAAATGAATCTTGCCATACTTTGCATCCTCACCGTCCGCAGGGGGCTCTGATGCATGGTAGCCGTAGATACTGTCTGACTCTTCAAGTTTGTGATGGCAAAAATATTTGTTAGGTGGTGACTCATAAGATGCTATTCGAACATATATGAACAAGCTAACTTACCTAGTCGGAGATACTTCATCCCTCCTGCCACTGCATTCAGCAATTGTACCACCACGGTGGAAACGGTAGGAGGGAGAGATGGAGTCCCCCTTGGGAAAATACTATACGCACCCCTAAAACCTTCACTTGCCGTGTTAGTATCCTGTTTAATTGCGACGGTACAAGTGTTAGGTTGGTGGCTCATAAAGAGTGACAATATTGTTTCATGAGAAAGCTTACCACATGAGAGCAACTAGTAGTGTGATGGTGGCAAAGGTATTAGATTTGTGACTCTAAGAATGAATTTCAAACACAAATGAATGTACTTACTAGTTTGTCCGACGCGTGGCGGTAAGACAAATTGATTGTTCTGCCTCTACTGAGTTATAAGGACGCAGTTGGAACTTCGTATTTAATGCAAGTCGCTCCAAATAAAATCTCTCCTTGTCAAGGCCATCACACACGGAACTTGCAATATCTTCGTCAACACCTGACAAAGAAGGAGAGTGAATGAATGGAGCGAAAAAACAATGGATAGTTGGAGTAACAGGATATTCCTCACCGAAGCTGTACGGGCCGGGAGGTAATTTGAGACAGTTCCCATTCGATGCTTTCAAAGTCACTTCTTGAGTTTCGACAAATTCAGTCCCAGCATCTATTAGCTCTACATCCATACAATCGTAGGTCTCCCAGTCAATCCATCTCTGGTCACTTCGACGCCTAAATTTAATCAAGTTCCAATCTTGATCAGGACGAAAAGCATTATTATGATGACTACCACACCACCAACGTTGGTCCTAAGTTCGATTGGCCCAAAAGAAGGTGTGGGTAAAGTTTCAGTATCATCAACAAGGGTTGGGTGGACTCTAATGGAAATAACGAAAGCCATCTCACCCTGCGACGATTATCAAAAACAACTTGCACCCAGTCATGACAATTCCCGCAGGATGCGTGGCACTCAATCTTCACCGCCTGCGGTCGGCTGCAGCTATCATGACCCGTCCATTTCTGAGTGCATTTCCTGTTGAAGGTATACAACTCAACACCTTAAAGGAAGATTAAAACGGATTTGGATAA
This sequence comes from Thalassiosira tumida, assembly GCA_037356255.1. Taxonomy (NCBI): domain Eukaryota; phylum Bacillariophyta; class Thalassiosirophyceae; order Thalassiosirales; family Thalassiosiraceae; genus Thalassiosira; species Thalassiosira tumida. Next base: position 2,458 of record JAZGVR010000036.1, on the reverse strand, counting down.
TACATAACGTTAGATAGTATTGTACAATGAGTAGGTCATATTATTCTAGAATACAAATGAATTGTCTGCTTACCGTCACACCCCTCCAAGCGCCTGGTTGATTGCCTTGGTGGGATTGCGAGCGTTGTTCCATATTCCTCCTGGTGAATTGGAATTCCAGTATCATCTAATTCTTCTTCAGCAGTCTCATCTGAGCCAAGTTCATTTGCACTAAGATTTTCATCCTTGGTTTTGGCTCGAACTCCCCTCTTTGAGCGTAACTTGGGCAGGATCTCATCGTTCAATGTCTCCTTGAGTCCATCCACCATGATCCCAGTGCCCATAATTTGATTTTCAACGGAATCTACATAACCATCCTCCTCGACGCCGACGCTGTTGCTTTCAGTCTTGACAGGCTGATTGATCATGCCCATAACTGTCTCCAGCCAATCACCTACATTGGGACCCGCATTGTCATTAGCATGTGTGTCTGTGCCCCACCACCAGCTTGGTACCTTCTCCTCTGTTGCCTTCTGCGCCGAGTCTTTGTTGAGGCCATGACGAAGAGCCTCTCCACAACTTGATAGACACAGCAATATTAGCATCATTGCAGCAACAAACCTACCACGGAAGAAAACCCCTGCAGAGATGGCAAATCTGAGGGAAGGTCCCTCACCCTTTGCTACCCTTTGTGAGGTCGGGACTTCTGAGGTCTGCTGTTCCTTCCTTGCAACGCGCCGAGGTGGAGAAAGGCTCATTTTGCTCATGAAAAAACTAGACAAAGTATTACCAAGGAGGAGGCACACCACTGCAACGAATAATAGTGCAATATGACATCCAAAGTGAAACGCATGGGGAGGGACCATTCCCTCAACCTCAACCTTATCCACCAAGATGTATGACCCAGCACCCCATGAATCATAGACGTATAGTGGTGGGCATTCTCCGTGGAAGGGTGAAGTGCCATCGCAACTTCTGAGGTTGGTCCATACCTGAGAACAGTAGTGAGAATCCTTAGGTTGGTATCCTGCCATACCACAAAAGATGTTCAAACTTCCACTTGTGTCGAAAAAGTTGTAGGCGGTCTTGTAGTCGATGCCCTTGACAGTAACACTATTGCCATCAATGGACACGGCACCGGCAACATAGTCAGCTAGACATCCGATGCCAGACCATCTACTGGGGGTGACGATGACTGGTGCGATACCGGGGGTGACGGTGCCCTATGTAATATTGTCAAAGATGGGAGAGAGGGGAAATGGGGGTGAGATGGGGGATTATGAACAGGGTGAAATGCGATAACAATGTAATAATCATCGACCAATCAATAATAACGATATAGATAACTTACACTGCACACTCTGATCTTTGCCCAGATCAAGAGGGGTGCATACCCCAATCCACAAACTGCCCAGTTAGGAGTATCGATAAAAGAACAATTGTTCGTCGACTCAGCCAACTCAATAGCCTGAAGAGTAGTGCTAGTATTCGCTTCCACCAGTGACCACCAATTTCCCGCACTTGGTGAATCCGATGGATGCGCAGAGGTCTGCGAGATACTGCCTCCTTTACCTGCCTCATACCCAACCATTCCGCAGAATTGATTGAAGGGAGCACCAGTGCATTGGTAGACAAGATCATGGCTCATTCCTTTTTGAAGTACTGTCACGACATGACCAGCATCATAATCAGTCCCTATTCCGTAGACCTTTGGGCAGGGGCCCCCGATAGACCAAGAGGGAGGAGTTGGGGCAGGAGGAGGTGCGACAGTGCCATGTAGATGTAATGATAAGAAAATAGACGTGGAGAAATTGTAAAAATATTTAGTGAGTGAGAAGGTAAATTTGTAAAGAATAAGAACACATGTGTATCAAAATACAACTTTTAACAAAACAAACTTCCCCGGACCTCCACGATGTCGAACCATCGACATTAGCAGCCAATACCAATATAATACGCAGCCATCGTCATCTTCTAGCTGATACCATGGTCCACTCTACACAAGATGGACCACAATAACGCGAAATAAACACATGAATCCTATGCACAACATATTGCAAAAGCAGCAGCTCACGACGATGACAAACCCAACCACCAATATTTCATATATTCAATGCGAGTGCAGTCGGCCCTGCGCCTGCGTGACATCTTGCGAGCCGCGTGTGGCGTATTGAGGAGAGTGTTTTGTGTGGTATTGAATCTGACAAAGCTCAAAATCTGCCGATATTGTCATTAACCAAAAAGAATGACAGATGATACCTAATAATACTCACTTCACAGACAGAGGGATCACGTTGAGGACAGAAGAGATGTTTTGAACCCTCCACACACGGGTAGTTGTGATTGGTACGTTGTTCCACTTGCATCGTGTTCTTGCTAGCAGCATCAATGGCGACAGAAGAACGGCCGTTGACGACGATGGCGAATAGGAGTACGTGCGGTAGAACCAATCATCATGGAGTTTGTCAACCATTGTAGG
>JAZGVR010000035.1:0-20453 GCA_037356255.1 Thalassiosira tumida | reverse complement strand
GGCCTGACCCAATCAGGAATTCCCGGGAATGGTCTGATTCAGGCATTCCAGGGAATGGCCTGCTGGGGGTCTCGTTTTGATCCTCTCGAGTTGTAGCTCGCAAGTAATTTGCCAGAGCGCTGCGCGCTAGGGGAGGTATATTATGTAGCTTATGAGTAGTTCACTTGCCCGTAGCAAGTATCTGTGTCTACCTGCAAAAGATAGGTATCGTGTCTCAAAAGAGAGAGGTACAATAAGACGAAGCGCTATGATAACATATGGGGTCTGTAATATTTAAAAAAATTCGCGCTGAAAGCAGCGAGAAGGGGTGCGTGATCATCCGGTCCGGGATATTTTATTGAATTATATGCCAGGAATATTTTCGTCAACCTGGGAGACCCTATATTTACCCCTCCCCTCTTGGTGGTCAATAATCGTTCAATGCTAGTTGTGTCCCCCCGGATCGAAGAAGAAAAAATCAAGCGTCAGGTTCAAAATCCACGCGGGGATCTGACGCAGGAATCACATGTGCCATCACCTTTACATGAAATCATTGTAACGTAGGAATCCAATATGCTAAAAAACTTACTCTCAATAATAGATCACGATAGGTATCGTGCCTCTAAATAAATACTCTAAAGAGAGAGAGAGAGGTATGTATGATACAATAAGACGAAGATAACATCATGTGGGGTCTATAATATTTAAAATATTTTGCGCTGAAAGCAGCGATAAGGGATGCGTGATCATCCGGTCTGGGATATTTTATTGAATAATACGCTAGGAAGAATTTCGTCAACCTGGGAGGTCCTACATTTACCCCTCCCCTCTCAATGGTCAATAATCGTTCGATGCTAGTTGTGTCCCCCCGGATCGAAGAAGCAAAAAATCAGGCGTCAGCTCCAAAATCCACGCGGGGATCTGATGCAGGAATCACATGTGCCATCACCTTTACATGAAATCATTATAACGCAGGAATCCAATATGCGAAAAACCTTCCTTTAAATAGTAGATGGTGGCCGAGTATGAATGAGCGGAATGAGTGGCGCAGACCAGACTCGAACCTCTGACCACCAATTCGGTAGCCGTACGTACCATAGGGTACTGTACGGTAGTTGTCTTAGTAGAAAGGTGGCGAATGGTAGTATGTGCCGTGGGATACACGCTAAGTGTACGCCCAGGTACTCACATGAGGTGATCGGAGCGGGAGCGCGAGATCGAGTGTTTGCGCGTGGTTTTGTTGGTGGCTTGTTAGTTTTGTTATAGAAGACAAATTGTGTGCTGTTTGGGCCCACAATTTGAGTATTAAATTGATTGTATTGTCCAATTTCAGAAGCATTTAGCTAGGTCCATTTACTCCCTGCCAGACCCTCTCAAGGGTGGGGGTGCCACAAAGAAAGGCTAGTGGTAGTAAGAATTGGGGGACCCACCAAAGGAGGATAAGGCGGGAAGGGCCTGGATTTGTGTTTTTCTTCAACACATCGGACTTGCCGGCGGAATTCTGCTTGGCAGAGTTTTTCTTGGTGGCGGTTGTGGCGTTGCCTTGCTTTGGAGGACCATGAGCTTTGTTGGCGGATCCTTTCCTTGTGACTTTGCCAGACCGCTGTTGAAAATACTTCGAAGGCATGATCTTTGCAGGAGTACTCTTCTTAAGGTTAGTCTTCTTCTTTGACTTTGACTCAGAGTTGCTAAGCTTGGCACGGAGGGATTGCATCTTGCACTTGCGCTCACTCAGCGCCTTGTTGGTCTCAGAATGCACTACACCGCAGAGAACAGGAGCAGAGATGGGACGTTCACCCTGGACTTGTTCTGCAATGCAATCTGCTGCGCTTCTAAGTGCAGCAGGGGTAGATTCTTTCTTGATGCGACGGGTTTCTTCCTTTTTGGAGATCTTGGTCTTGAAGTGCTCGACGAACCGAGCGGACATACTCACGACTTTGTTCAGGCTTGCCTGAATTATTGAGATGCCTCCAATGATGGCCCTGTTGTTTCAGGGCAACATTGGGGTAGTGTCCTCCATGAGCGTGTCAGGTTGGTTGATAGCGTTGATGGCTGCATTGGTTTCCTGGGGGGCAGGAGGGTCTGCGTTCACCTAGGAGACCTCCCTCACAACACTTGCTGGGCAAGCGTTTGTCCCAGGTGTCTTCTAGGGATTGAGCGGACGCCCCGTGAATGGGTCAAACCTTGGCTGACGCTGTTTGTCAGCATTAAGGAGTTTGGCTGAGGTCGTGAAGCCTTTATTGCCATTAGTCTGGTTTGGTGCAGGCGCCAAAGCAGCCTGAGGGGCAGTGGCTTGAGGGGCATCAATAGGTGGTCCAGCGGTAGCAGCAGGTTCTGCACCTTGAGGGGTGGCAGGAGCTTCGGCTGTTGGGGCTGAAGCCGGGGCCTGAGCCTCGTTTGCGTTTGCTTTGCCAAAAGTTTGGGCGTTGTGATAAGCAAGGATGCGGGGCCAGGTGTAGGGCACCGCAGGCTTGGGCAGCACGGCAATCCCATCCGTTTTTTTGTAGTGGCAAATGATATTGCTGACATGCATTGATAAAAACGCCATGTACTCGTCCGTCTCCAGGGCTAGGAGGTCCATGATGGCTTGGGGTGCAGTGTAGTTATCAATGTTGAGCTGGGCGATGAAACCAGTGGCAGCTCCATGGATTAGCTTGCAAAATGCATCAAGTACTTTCTCTCATGCATCCTTGCGGTTCAATGCATGAGCACTTATAGTGTAGCTAGCTAGCCCAGCTCAAATTTTGATGATGTAGGCTTCTTTTTGTGAGCAAAGAGTTGTAAAGTCCTCACTCTTCTTGACATCAGGAGTGGCATTCAACATCAAGTCTACCTTGCAGGAGGCAGGTATGTAGGCCTTGTCATCTACCATCTCTTGGTGCTTCTTGTCTTGTTAAAGTGCTTCTAGGTTTAGCTAGCGTAGTTACTTAAAGAATGTATCAAAATGGAATTTATAAGTTGAATGACAACATTGTGGACAAGGTATTCGTGAAATAGATGACGTGGAATGTAGAATAGAGTTCTCTTGTGTCACGTCTGTCCATGTTCTATAGATACTTGCGTAGATAAGATATAATCATAAATAGCGATACAAACAATACAAGGAGTTTGCCAATATCTCGCTAGTCTCGTTTGACACCCTTCCTTTGTAGCGCGTATTTTTGATGATGTCTCGCCAAAACATTATGAGTTGCTCCGCAGTGCTCTCTCATCTGCTAATCGTGGGAATCTCACCCAAGAGCTTATTTTTCCAAAATAACCTTAATGAATCATGTAATAACTTCGAAGATCAAGTCAAAACTGCATGGTGTATCTTGTGACTGCATGGCTAACGACATACGACGGGAAATCTTCTTGATTTGAAGTGGGGTCATGCTTCAATTGAACCTTCTTTTTCGTTGTATTAGGTACTTGTGAGTTTTGCTAATCGTGTTGAACAGATTCAATGGTAGGTAATGTAGTCACATTGAGAATATCTTTGGGTGGATCTAGTCTTGGTTTCCCGATCATTCTCTGTAAATTCTCATAGTTCGCTAGAAATATATCCAATTTTGTGTTGATTTCTTCGAAAACCTTGAAATGTATCTTGTCACAATTCTCGCATTGGAAATTACTTAGCGAAAATTTGGGATTCGGCTTCGACGCAGATTTGTCAGTTGACGACCTCGTAAAAATATCGTTGACATCACACTTCAAACTTAGCTTCACTTTTGAATTCCCTTCCAAGTTTGATGTAGCTATCCCTTCCTGATTCGAGATATTTTTCCGTTTTCGAGTAGTTTTTCGAGTGTTTTCATGTAAAAACGGATATTTCGAACCGATTTCGCTAGTAGAATATGCGACTTCGCAAAAATCTGAACCGTTCGAGGTAGGTAACGTAGGTACAGAACCAGTCATACCTCTATGACTGATGTCTGAGAGAGTGTCATCGACATCAAAATTTGCAAAACGTCTTTGCGGGTTCAAAAGATGGTCTGTCTGGGAATATTCATCAAATTTCTGGAATTTTCGTGATTCTTCATATTTTTCCATACGTTTCCGCTTCTTACAAAATCTCGCCTTATGGCCCCATTTGCCACAGAAAAAACAGTTTCCGGCGAAATAATGTCGATTTTGGCAGAAATGCCCAGTTCGACTATGTAAAGATTCAGAATTGTTATGGAAATGTTCCGAATCCTCATTCTCATTATCGGAACTTCCAAAATCAAGATTAGAATGACTCCAATCTCTATTATGTATCGCCCTTCGCGTTTCCGATACTAACAAGTTGTCCGGCCCATGGCCATTTGACACGTCATGAAAACGACCATTATTTTCATTTGCAATGTGCTCGTGATCAGCTCGCACTGATGCAGGCGTATTAAATGAGACTAATGCCTTCTCAGGATCGCCATGGTCATTTTTGCAACTTTTGAGTCGATCGTATTGACATCGAAGTTTGTCGTGGACGTCCTCAATGGACAAGGTCTATCCGTTAACCGGATTCGTCAGTCTATCCTCCAGACTACTGACAGGCACTTCGTATTTTTCTGGACAACATGCCAGAATGTGAATAATCAGGTCAATTTCTGACATTTCTGTCTTGCCTTCAATAATGACATTATTCATGTCGCTACGTAGGCTTTCCAGAAGTGTTATCCAATCGTCCGGATCATTGTCTACATTCAGCTTTGAATTAGCGAAACGCTTCTTCAGCTGGATGAACAATAACGCGTGTTTTGGCTCAAATTTGTCCTTCAATCGCTGCCACGCTAATTTGACATCTCCTTGCGGGAAGTCAGTCGTACGGCAATTGTCCACGGTTGCAAATGCAGTTTTTCCACATTCTATTTTTGTCTGAATTGATATTAACAAAATACCAAAGGCAGCTCGATTCAATTCATACAATTTAATGGACTTCAGCTGCTCTGCATCTGGCTTTTCGGCTGCTTTCGCAACTAAATAGTCTGCTTTCGTGGGACTGGTCTCCTCTCCAGTCACGACAGGTGAAAAACCTAACAAATCATCCTGAGCCAAAAAAATTATCGACCAAAATCTCCAGTCGCCCTTCCGGCCAGAGAATGCAATCAGTCGAACACGCTTATCCAGGTTAGTCGCCATTGTCAACCAGAAAACCCAATTGTGGCGACCTCAGCGAATGGAAAGTAGAACTGATAATTTCGCGAATATGTTTCTGCGCGATTTTCAGTTCAGCTGTTGAGTACCTTCAGTTTCGTCTCTTCTTATTCTGTCTTCGGCCTTAAATAACCTTGTGTCCTCGGCCGAATGACCTCTACCTATGTCCTCCGATCGTTTTATGTGGTGCCCGCCGTGTCTAAGCAGGTCTTATCTCTTTTTATTGTTTCGCGCAGACCTCCTGCGCTATCCACTAACTAACAATCAACCTAAAATGGCCTCTCGCCCAAAATACGTCAAATCGCCCGACGTCTATCGCTCGTTACTTCCAAAATCAAATGTGTTACTTCAAACACCTTCAAATGTGCGTAGTGTTGCCACGGCTTACTTTCTCTCAGCAAAATATAAAATAATTCGCTCTCAATCGCTCGCTCGCGAACGCGCAACCAAACAAACTCTTTCTTTCCTCTCGCGCGTACCTGCTGAATAGACAGGATTAGTTGTCTTCACTAGTTAACGTCTTACAACAGATAAACTCCCTCCAATGAACCCAGAACATAATCGAATTTGCGTTATATAACGTGTTAAAGTGCTTCTAGGTTTAGCTAGCATAGTTACTTAAAGAATGTAGCAAAATGGAATTTATGAGTTGAATGACAACATTGTGGACAAGGTAATCGTGAAATAGATGACGTGGAATGTAGAATAGAGTTCTCTTGTGTCACGTCTGTCAATGTTCTGTAGATACTTGCGTAGATAAGATATAACCATAAATAGCGATATAAACAATACAAGGAGTTTGCCAATATCTTGCTAGTCTCCTTTGACATTGTCTTTTTGTTGACACTGATGCATTTTCTGAACTGACCCCCGTTCTCTGCTCAGTGATAGCAGTCTGAGCAAACGAAATTGGGAAATGGTTAGTAAACATGACAAACAACCAAACATACAATGGGAACAATGTCTCTGCTTACCTGATCTTCCGCAATCCGTGCCGCTAACCTATCAGTCAAAGTCTTCTTCTGGTCCTTCGCAATTCCTTTGCTTGTCATCAGTTTGGTGTAGAGACTGGACCAGTCTGGATGAATGGCTGCTGGGCACGGTCTTATATTGTACCCAGTCAATTTGTTGACATGGCCTAAAGCCTTCGATGCGTTCCACTGGAGGTATTTGCTCTTGCGCCAACCACACTGCCAACTTTTCACATTCACTGTGAGTCTGGAAATATTTTTCCTTGTAAAAACCTTCTGTTCAATCATCGGGCACTTCCAAATATTGCTCAGATGGGTAGGACACGTGAACTCAGGAACAATAAACACACGGGCCTCCCCCCCAATCGACAGATCGGCGTCAGCGTTGCCCTCCTTTAGTTCTTCTGCCGTCGGAAGATCCTCATCCTCCTCGTCCTCGGCGGTTAAGCCGGACGTTTTGCTCATTGCGCACGGAGGAGGCGACGGGAGTTGGTTCGGCATTCGGCGTTGATGTATTTGCTTGTAGGCGAGCCGGGAGTTTGTCCAACGACAATACAAAATACAATACTATGCTGCGGTAGTTCGATTCTTGGCCACTACCTTGCAGCTGAGTGATGACAGAGCGCCGGCGTGGACGGGCTGGCATTCATTTTTGGTACTTACCTACGGCTCGGAACTGCTAATTACCCCGCCGTAGAGCCTGGTACAAAGTCGATTACTCAGTAAGCCAAAATATTACGGTAACGTTTTTACTTTTCAGATTCCTGTCAGTAATCTGATTGGACCTCCAAAATTACTGCTACTGTAAAATTACTGCAGTAAAGTACAGTAATTTTTGCTCTAGGTCCTCACTTGTTATCAGACAAGGATTGCAAAGTGTTTTGCTCTAGTCCAGGATCAGCATTTCTGGGGTATTGACATCCAGGGTGCAAACCTTGTTGGATTTGATGAAGAGCCATAGACATGATAACCAATCAAATGTCCAGATATGCCAATATTACCAAAAATAATAACCCCAGACTGCCTGCCTTTAACCCCAGTGAGTACAGAACTTGGGCTGAGATGTCCCAGGCTGTGTTAAGAAGAACTCCTGGTACAACGGGTGGCCTAGTTGATCATGTCACATGGCTCATCAAACAGCAGGCTGGGATCTAGAAAATAATGCCGTCAACAAAGTTGAAAAATGATGATATCAAAATCCAACATGCTGGGTACTAGTACATCACAGACAACAGGCTTATCTGGTCTCGTATTGCTACCAGCAGTTACAAATATTTCGGACACTCGAAATTCAACATTTAAGTAATAAAAGTTCGGACACTCGCTACTTTAGCCCATAAAAGGAAAGAAAAGCCTCTAATCAAAATTCTGACATCACTTTCTCTCAAGAGCGTTTAATTAGCTACAGATTGATATGCGATATGAGGGGTCTCACTCGTGATGCGGCGAAGCATTGTTCGGCCAAACGTGGCACTTAGATACGCACGTAAAAATAATCTTCCGACGATAAATGTTGACACCACCGCGAGGCACCTGCCACCCACCTTACGTACCATGGCGGACAAGCCACCGCCTAAGCGTCCTCCCAAGCGGCAGAGGCGGCTGAAGGAGCTCGATCCAGACGATCCGGCCGACATCGCCGTCGATTTGGTAAGCAACATCGGTCGTCGTCGAAGCTAATTTTTACGTGCCATTTTGCTTTGACGCAACCCGCCGCCGCGGCAGGTGTTGAACCANCCTCCCAAGCGGCAGAGGCGGCTGAAGGAGCTCGATCCAGACGATCCGGCCGACATCGCCGTCGATTTGGTAAGCAACATCGGTCGTCGTCGAAGCTAATTTTTACGTGCCATTTTGCTTTGACGCAACCCGCCGCCGCGGCAGGTGTTGAACCATGGAGTGGCCGTCCCCAAGGAAATGCGCATCACCAAAGCGACCATAACGCCCGCCGCGCTGTACTCCCGCGTGAAACGCCACAGGGAACACCGCGCGTTGACGGAGGCGGCTGAGACGATGGAGTCTTTCGCGTCCGCGTCGATCGCCGCTCCGGCCGCGTCGATCGCCGCTCCGGCTTTGGCCGTCACTCCAGAGCCTCCCGCTAAGCGCAAGGGGAGACCCTCTTTGAGCGGCGGCGCACGGAACGGCGGAAGAGGCGCGGCGTCGAAGCCTGCGTTGAACCTGGCTCTGAACCATCTGCCAGGATGGCAGGACCGGGAGAAGACGGAGGCCAACATGACGTGCAGGCCAAAGCGCTTGCCCGCCGACGTCCAGCGCGAGACGTTCACCTGGAACGCGGAGAGGAAGCACCGGAAGGAGAAGTTCAAGAGGGTTTACAAGAAGGCGACGGCGAAGCTGGATCTGAATATGAAGAGCGACAAGACGCGGGGGAAGCGGGGATACGGATGCACGCAGGTAGCGAAGGATTACAACAAGCTGCTGCAGTCGCCGGGGGATAGGAAGCTTGCCCCGTCGACTCTTGCAGACGCAGTGAAGGAGGGGAGGGCAGGCATGTCTCCACCGGAAAGGGGGCGCCCCCGAGTGATCCCCAGCTCGTTGACGAGGGGCGTCGCCCTTCAAGCTACAGCGCTTGCAATGTGACACTGTCCAATTACGATTTGGCTCCCATTGTCAATGGATTCCCTGGTGATCCCATCGAGATGCGCTCCTTTGACTATTGCTTTCAAGAGGAGTCCATCCTCAAGTCATGGATTGCCGTTGGCTTCCTCCCGATGACGCGGAATGCCATCAACGACCCCAAGGTTCGCCGAGAGCTCAACGACGGTGATACCGCGGACGAGACGAATCAGAGGATCGAGCTGTTCTTTCGCGACTACCGTAAGGCCACAACCGATTTGAAGAGGGCAGGCTTCAACGATGAGGCTCTTGACATTGAGCCGCCAGTGGTGGAAGAGCGCGATGAGATTACGGAGGACGAGGAGAAGCAAATTCAGTCGATCATCAAGAACAAGGCGATCAACAGCTCGGGGAAATTGTTCAAGCTTGGAATTCACATTGCAAATTGCAAGGTTGTCTTGGAGGCGTTGAGGAGGATAAAGATAATGAAGGACGAGGAAGATAAGCAGAAGGCACTGAAGAAACGCGTCGAGGAAGGCACCAAGGAGAGGAAAGCTGTTATTGCGTTTGAGGCGTGGAAGGCGTCGGGGTCGAAGAAGAATGTTGATGGGAAGCCGGTGTTCGCAAAGGCCGACGATTCAAAGAATGTTGTGAAGTTTCTGATCCCCATCCTTGCTCCGGAGGAAAGAAATGTTTCACAATATACTTCAAGTGTAAAGAAGAGTGTGGAGAGACTGATGCAAGTAGCTGGCGGGACGACATGGGAAAGGGAGATGGACGACATTGCAAAGAAATCCGTCTACTCAAAGGATTTTGAGCCCTCGACCACGACCGATCGCGACAACACCATTGAGCTTGGAGGGGGCACGTCGGGCCTTAACCCTGTCGATATCACGGGACAATTAATTTAAGGTGTTTGTTTTTTCATGAATGACATTCCCAGTGCTATTGTGGGTGGTATCACCACTCATTGCATCTATAACACAGGGTATAAACATAATTCAACGTTTAAAAATGCTCCTCAAGCCAGAATCCTACGTAGGAATTGGTACTTCCTACGCGAGTGTCCGAATTTACCGTAACACCCAAAGCTCAGGGTCGAACACATTGATGCCCGTTGCATCACCAAACACCAATGTCAATGCAAATCCTTTTATGGACACACTAATGGGTGCCATAGCTCCAACTTTGGCTACTTGGATGGGTGCTGGGGTCCATTTTTTGAAGGAGCTATCCATTATTGCCGAATTTACCGTAACTACTGGTAATGTTTGCTGCCATGATATTCAGGCTTGGACTTTTGTCCAACCTTTTGAATCTACCCAGGATGGAGCTGGTGCGTGGGATGTGTTGTAATGACATTTATGGGGGACACTGCAGTCCGGTGAGGTGAATCTGAAGCCACCAGAACTCTCCATCCTGGTGTTGTCATTTTTCAAGGAGAGCGTACTTAGGGTCAATTGCTGCAATGCATCACCAAAATTAAGCGTGCCTACAATATTTATGAGGAGGATGGCACATGTACAGTTCCTGACAGGGACAAAGCTCTGAAACTAGTTGAAATGATCCAGACCAATAATGATGCTATGAATTTTTCAGTTGAAGTTGCACAAATGTCTCGCGCGGATAATTTTGAGTCCGCCTGCAATTGTCTTCTTTCCAGAAATTCTGAATTTTTCTTGCGGCTTGCACCTGCGGCCGCCAGCACTGCACGAAACAGTAACTGCTGATCCGGCAGAGTCTCTATCTCCATAAAATTTGGAACTATTCTCGTTTGAGATGTCCAAAATGTACCATCATTGGAATGGAACTGTCTCAGTAGGGATCAACAAAACCGTGTCAAATAGTCTTGTAATGAGTTTAATGCCAAAAAACGTTGCAATGATAATTCCCAGTGACAGCCTAACAGGGGCAACAATGACTGTCATGACAATAGGTCTTTCAATAAACAAGGCTAACATAGAAAGTTTAATTGTTACAATAATAGCAATTGTGGTTGATGGAATGGCCACAACCGCAACTACAAAGACCGGGCTGGTGGTGAATGTGGCAACAATGGTGGTGGCAAATATAATGAGTGCCGCAACTGGAATAACAACAACCACCGGCCCGGCCAAAATGTTGCTCGGGTGAATGGTGGTGGAGGCGGCCCTCTTCTTGCAGAAGGAGGGAACAATGCTCAAGAACAGCAGCAACTGCAGCAGCAACAAGTGCAGTTTCCTGATCAGCAGCGCTCGGCAACCCCTCATCAAGGGAATGATGTGGGACTGGCCCAGAATTATGATGACAGGAACAGAAGAGCATGTCATGACAATGCCTTTGGCTGAGGTGCATACAGGAATTAATGAAAAGGGCCGACAGCATTTTTTGTTGTTGTGCATGAGAAAAAGAGGAATTTTGTCAATCTATATCTCCATTATTTTCATATTTTTGTTGTTCATCATCAATTCAGCAGATGCCTTTGTAACTGGAAAGCACTTTTCCGCAGGATGAAATACTGTTCCCTGACATGCAAATTCTCAGTATTAGAACCATTGCTCCATATCCTCCACGAGGAATGACTGAGAGTAGAATATGACAGGTCATGGGATGTCATCTCCTATCTCCTGATAATGCTGTCAACCAATTCTTTGATGCAGCAACAATTCAACCCGTGGATACCTGTTACGTAGGGCCTCCTTTGGCAATTCAAACTTGTTAGGCCTGATTCTGAAATAAAGCTTTAGAGAAATTCCAGGGGGAAGTGACAGACCAAAGTCTACACCCAGACTTACAACTTGTTCAGAAGCAATACCACCAACTAATTGTGAACTCTTGCCGGATTTTCTTAGATACCATAAATATTCAATGGAGTTATATATGTGTTCACTTCAATTTTATTTAATTGGCATCCACTTTTGTGAATGGGGATGGCCATGCCTTTTCACAGCTGGCCGGGCTCTACAGCATTATGTGTGATTAGACAACGGATGACACACACCGAGCAATTTCTACTTTTGGTTGACTCGAGTTTGAAAGGAGGTTTGGTTATGGAACCACTCTGAATGTTCTGTGTCCAAATGATAGGAGAAGAACCAGGAGATCTCAGTATGTCAATGATGATAAAGTTGCTCACATTACAAGAATTTGAGAGGATTGGAAATGATAATACCATTGCAGCCATTTGATGAGATTACTTACTCACTGAGATTGACTGGCGGGCTGAGCATGCTGATGACCTTGACCATATTAGAGAGCAGAACATGTTGGATCTGACCAGGCTCATATCTGAGATGGAACTAGGAATCAATATCCAACTGCAATTCAGAGCTCCTGATTGTGAGACTTTAGAGAATGAATTAATAACAATCTCAGGAGCCCACATGGGACTGGTAATAGAACTATCTCAGGCGGTAAGAATCCTCCAAGAGGATGATTATGAGCTAAGGAGTTGCCTCAATCAACATAATCAAAACAATAATCCCAACTTTGGGGCCTTCCAAATTGTCCGTACTAAGAAAAGGGAAAGGATTGCAAAGAAGCTTGGGGTTTCTGATCAGATTCTTCTGAAGAATGATCCTGGTGCCTACAAAAATGAAATGGACAGCAGAGCTGACATGACGTACGCTGGGATCAACTTTAGGATGATCCATGATTCTGGAGAGACAGCTGATGTATCTGGTTTCTACTCTCAGCTTGAAGCTATGGAAAATATTCCAATTGGAACTTGTGTCAAGGCTTGCACTGATCCTTTGACTCTCATGGCTCTTTCTTGTCTACCATGAATCCCTTTGTTTTGGAGCATCAATGGATCATTCATTGCTGAATCAAAATCAGATGCAATTGTATGGAGTGAGAGTTTGTGGCAAAGCATTTGATGATGAGCGCCCTTACTGGATTGAGGTTGACAACCTGTTCGTCTCATTTCAATCTGAGGGAAATGTCATCAAGTCTCCGACTGGACCTAGGTTCTTACCCGTCTCAACCACACCCTCACTGGATGCTACACTAAACTTCTTCCCAGCTATAGCTACATCAGACAAGGAAACTAGTGTGTGGTACTGAAATTGTGGGTTATGAAACGTAATGCCAAAACCCAAACTCCCTTTGGTTTTTCACAATTGGCTAAAGGGTGGGGAGGGGGTCAAGCTTTTTTAACTACATCCTAAGACTTTCCCACAGCAGCAAGAGCATGGTCATTGCGCCTGCCCAAATGAGAATGGAAGGCTCCCAAAAATTCGAACCTTCCTAGCTCCGTGTGACTCCGTGGAGTCACACACCATCTTTTTTGTGGCAGGTGCTCATCTGCCTATCACCACAATCAAGTCTCCGACTGGACCTAGGTTCTTACCTATCTCGACCTAGGGTGCATTTTACTGAGTAATTACTAGTAATTCCCAGTAATTACTGTTCCTAAGACCATTTGCTGAGGAATCATAATTACTTAGGTAAGGAACCTTGAAGAAGAATGTTCAGGAATTCTTGACATACCGGAGCCTACGGGTAGGCTACGTACGTATCCTGGTGTAGGATTTGTACCATATTTTTTATGGCGCGGCCCGACGAGGCGGCAGGATGCAATCTGATGCAATCCGATCCCTCCGCTCCAACCATCCACCTCCGCTCACGACAACAACCCCGCAACAACAATAACAACAACGACGAGGAGGCGGCGCGAAAGCCTCCCCCGTCCCAAACGCACCCCAACCACCACCACGGGATTTTACCGCCGCACCTCCGCCTCGCACCGCGTGTCGACGCGTGGTTCGCTTTTGCGGTACCATATCGAGCTACGCGGCCGTGGTGTCCGATAGTGATGGCATTGGGAGCGTCCCTTTCCGGCGGGGGCCGGACGCGTACCACCCCCGCGCCGTCCACGGCCGGAAAGCCTCTCGCCGCTGCCGCCACCTGTGTTGCCGTGGCGGCGGCCGGGTCGAAGCGCAAGCGGCCGCCGGAGACCTTCAGAGCGGACAAGGGGATGAAGGGCAACGCCGGGTCTGATGATGACGGTGAGGGTGGAGACGCGTCGGATCCCGCGACGACGAGGGTGGGGATATCGAATGTTCTGCAAGGGCTACTTCCGGGATCCGCACACGGTGCCCTAACCCTAACCCTTCTGCCGCAGCTGCCTGGTCCTCTTCTTTTGGCAGGGGATGCGCTGCTGTCCCACGTGGTGAGTCTCGTCGTCCTCTGTCGTCGTTCTTGGGTTCGGATGTGCCCGCTTGTACGGGGCAGGGACCGCGACGAAACTCTCACCACGTACGCCTTCCAAACAATCGCAGCAACACCCGCCTCGGTCCCGACCCATTCCACACCAGCATCAGCATCCAGTCGCGGGAGGTCATCCCTGACCAAACCTTGCAGGAGGTCATCAACAAGATCTTCCCCTGGATGAAGGCCCAGGAGGAGGAAGAGGAGCGCGAGTTTTATGCTCGTCGCGGCATCGCGCTCAAGCCGGAGTACGCGCAGGAGCCGACGCCGAGTCGCGGCCGCGACGCGCGGTCGGGGGGGGGGAGCCGGTAGGGCGAGCGCCTTCGCGGAGGTGAGTCATTTTTCCATGTGTGTTGGTACAAAGGACCGTTTTTGGTGTCATTGGGGTGTGTGTTTCGTTCCTTGCTCAAACACAAACAAACTCTTAAACTTCGTTGTGCCGCCGAAATGAAGATGATGGACGACATGCTGGATCTCAGTCTGGAACCGGACGGGCATCTCACAAAGGTGCACCAGCGCCTGCCGCCGCTTCGCAACTCGCTCCTCCGCACGGCCGGCCGGCTTAAGATCGTGAGCGTCAAGAAGTACCTGGCCCAGCGACTGGATGACGAATTCGAAGCATTTGGTGCGTCTTTCGATCATTGCTTGAACAAGCGTTTGGCCACCATTGAGCGAATATCAAATATGTCCATCTGACGATTTTATTCTGTGCGGTTTACGTTGGACAGATCGAACTGCGCTGCAACGGCGACCCGATGGGATACGAGCTCAGTCTCACGTTCACACTGAGGACGTGATAGTTCTCGGATAAAAAGGTGCTGACGTTGAAATACCGATTGGAGGAGGAGGACAGCAAATAGTGGCGTTGTGCGCAACAGTGGGCAGAAAAGGTACGGGGGAGGAGGACGATTACGGCGGGGGGTTTGGCGCGTGGGACGATTACACGTGTGATATAAGTTCTGGGGTTTCGTTCGGGATTGCCGCGGGCATGAGGTGCGTCTTCTATTTTATTCGTGAAGTTGATATCTTCATCGCGGTTTACCTGTTGCAAGCAATCGCTCTCTGACCGCTAGTTACCTGTTTTTCGTTAACTCCCCTCTCCCACCACCATGGTTGCAGGTATGTGCTGCTGCGAACGGTGCTCATCAAACTGTCTTCCCCACGGGACCGTCACACCTCCTCGCCCAATCCAAATTGACGGCCGAACTGATCACCCTCTCCGTACTGGCGATATTGTGGACTGTGGCGATGCCGACCATCATGAACTGGGACGCGCACTACATCGCCAACAGGGACGTGCCGCTGGCCGTGGCAGGTGAGTGACCGGGTTTGGGAAGCGGAACGGTCGTGATTTAGAATTTTAAAATTGAAGGAACGCGTTCCAACGGGAGGTCTTATGTCTTAATTTTTATTTATCAATGGGGAATTTATTTATCAGTGGGGAATGGAGTCTTTGAACGGGCACTGACAACGTCCAGTGAGTTGTTTTGGGACTCCATTTTGCTGAGTCTCTCTGGGCCGTCAGGCGGCGGAGCGGTTCGAGATCAGCAGATGTGATTGGTGCTGTTTGGGCCACGGAGTTGTAGGCGGTTGTCGGAGCCGCTAAGGCAAGCAGGGTTGTCCAGTGGTGCGAATTCAGATTAGTGCAACACCTGAAAGTGGAGGAAGGGGGTGAAATGGAATAGGGTCAGATATCTCTTTGTATTGCATTCTTTGCCCTTGCTTAAAATATTGCTAATGAAACTTATTACATTTGTCACGAGGACTGCACAATTAATAACTCTAGCAAAAACAAAGATATTTTTTTCCATTTGTAATGATAACAACGTCTTCAATCAAACATGCACATGAAGATGAACAGCGGTAGGAGTGGTATGTGCTGTTTTGTGGTGGTCCTCAGAACTGTGATTGTATCTTCTGTACGAAGTGTTCTGAGCCTCCCCATCAGTTGACATATGTTCAAAAGTAATGTTACTAAATTACTCAATATTACTTTTTTTTAACCTTTTGCTGTGCCCCAAAAATGGCCTCAGAGTAACCGAATTACTCAATATTACTGAGTAACGAAAGTAATTACTTAGGTAACGAGTAATTACTGGTAATTCCTTGGTTTGAGCAAGAGTAACCAAAAGTAACCAAAAGTAAAATGCACCCTAGATCTCGACCATGCCCTCACTGGATGCTATACTAAACTTCTTCCCGACTACAGCTACTTCAGACAAGGAAACTAGTGCGTGGTGCTGAAATTGTGGGTTATGAAACATAGTGCCAAAACCCAAACTCCCTTTGGTCTTTCACCCACCAACCCGCCGCACGGATCATGGCCAAAGGAGATTGGATGGCCCACACCACAGAAGTGACCTTTCAAACGACGTGTGTATCAAGCGGGTAACTCGTGCCACTTCATCACAAGCTTCCTGGCTGATGTGCTGGCTGTCTGATCTTCTTTCCTTCTGTACACATGTATATGAACTTTTGTTGAATTAATGACTTGTTCCCCTTACTATTATTGCCCCCCCCCAGGGGGCTGTCCGGTTCTTGGTAGCTTTTTGACGCCTTGTCATTACACAGAAACAAGCATGAGTGAGAGCAATGATATAATATGTTATTGCAACCCTGCCCCTGTTTGGGTTGCATTCCCTTTGTGTATCGTTCCCTATGCCGCCGTGGCATTGACACTATAGCAGGTGGTAACGACAGCACTCGTTACGTCTTTAAACGCTCCACCCGTGATATTAACAAACCCGAACTTCCTTTTCATGTCCCTTGACATCCCTTTCAAGTAGCATGCCAAGTCTTCTTGGATGTATTCTTTGAATGTTGGTCCCCTCCATTGACCCATCTTCTGAATCTGTGTGGTGGAGTACTGTGTGTTGCAAAATAGTTTGTGGGGAGGTCGGTCAAAAAAAGCAATTTCAGCGCTTTAAAGATCAAAATTCATTCTTTCTGGATAAAATAAATATCGATAAAGTTTTGAAATTTTAAAAGTGAACCATTTTTCAAAATGTTGTGAATCTGGATGGTTCAGTGGTAAGCATGTAGATATGAGTCTTGGGGGGCGTGAGTTGGATCAACACGAGGTCCGGTTTTGTCATTATAAATTATTGAGCAGCTGCAAATTCAGTTCGAGATTCCAAAATTATTTCAATAGATGCGTAATAATAAGGTTGTTTAATGGCTATCCCGTTTAGGTACTACCCCAAAGTCTATCCCAAATTTTGGTCACATTACTAACGATTCCCACGTTAGTAGAAAATTTTGGTCAATTTTACATTTTCAGCGCTCAGTCATTGCAAATCTCCTGGTCCTTTTGTTTGCACTTTGATCTTATCATCTGTCAGCATCTCAACCCCTCCCAGACACCTCTTCCTTTTTCGTTTATTAAATTATCAGTGCCCCCTCGCAAGGGATAGACACCAACTCCGCGCGCGCTCGCGCGCTCGTTAGGCCTAGCGCTTCCACGCGTCATCTCCTTCGTGCTTGCGCGCTTGGTCCCGCTCCCGTCATTGCTCGGGAAAGCTCTGCTCGACCTTCGCTGTTCCCGCCATCGCTCTGGAAGTTGTTGGCTAGCTCCGAGCCCAAATTTCGGAAATCTTTACGCAGCAGCTTAAGCTTAAGATTGACTTCCTCAACACATCCGGCCCTAGGCCGTGTTGCCTTCGCGCAACTATCGCTTTCTTCCCGTGCAACTGTTGACCGCGCCACTGTCAAAGCAGTCGAATCAAGTTAGACACAAATTTGGACGGAGGACCGTCTCAGCAGATCTGAATTGCAAACTCAACAAAGTTCGTGCTCTAGGCCTTTTGTTGTGAGTTTGTGTTAATTTAACCCCTTCTTTTCGCTCCTCTTATTATATCACCCAATTTTAACCGTAATCATTTTTTTCCTATTTTTCCCACACATGCACAGCTAGTATCCTTACCTTTTGAACAACCTAGATATGGCTTCTCCAATGCTTGTGAACGCAACTTGGTCCCACGGAAATTGTGTGACGTCCATCATGAAAAAAAGACTCTTTCTTTGGATAAAAGCATCCATCTAGGTCCGCCCTCAAGTCCAATCCCCCAACAATCCTTGCTGAACTTTTTACCTACTTGCCATACAAGAACAGAGGGAAAGCACGTGATGGAAATTTGTAGTACATCCTATATGCTCTTTCTCGAAACAAATATCCTGAAATACTAAGCTCAATTCTTGAAACATTTACTTGGAAGTAGCAAAATAAGTGTTGTAAAATTATAACAGTGTGTGAATAGTGTACATTGATGAAATCAGCCAAAATTTGACTGATCATACATGTCTAGAGTTGAGTTTTTGACCAAATAAACTTAGTCAGATTGCTGGAAATTGTGCATGCTCTTGATTGATATACAATAGTAGTATGTTTTCAAAATTAAAAAGACCTAAATTTATGCAACACTGAACTTCAACTTGCCCAACCAAAAACCTGCTGGAAAAGCTGAATCACTCAACCCCTCCAACTGGGCCATTATACAGTACCCAGGGAAGCACTCACCGCAGATAAACTTACAATGGATATAAGTGCAATATGATCGGACATTTTAATCGCATTTGGAGGTGCAGTAGTGCCTGTTCAGCAGACGTATTTCAATCGGAATTGGAATGTATCACCACATGGTATGGGACCTTAGAAACCTTGTCCTCGTCCCTAATAGGAATATAGTGGTTCTCACATTCATTGCCTCGGAGAAGGGGTTGGTGGTGAATTGCCAGGCTATCCCATGGCAAAAAGCAAGCAGCTTCAGTTTTAAAGAATCTTTCAATTCCAATTCCTCAAAGTACTTTCTTACTGTTATAGTTGTATTAATTGGATATCCAAATTTCAGGGTTGCGTCCGCTGCGCCAGCACATTACGCTTGGACGCCACCTGCAAGGTTGACACCATGTCTGACGCATCCCGGTCAAGGCCCACGCCACGTCCCCAACCAGCCCTGCCTGCACCTCGCAGACAGACATCACGAACGCCAAGGGCAACACCAGCAGCTCCTCTACGATGTCGGAAAATACCCGGATGCGCGGTAGTGCTGAACTAGCCCATGGCGGGGACCTGGACATGAAAAGGAGGGTGAACCCTTTTCACGAACAAGCCAGCTAGGTCTCGCATGCAATACACCAGCTTAGAATAAAGGATTAAGCGTCGTAAATATTACAAAGAGTCAACTCAAGCAGAATTCATTTAGACTTGCCAGCGGCCGTCCTTCTCAGTTTCATAATGAGGGCAGGGTCGTCCCTGACAGCATTGACCGATGACAGCATAGACCGCGTATCCCCTTGTCAGATATGTTGCCTTGCCCCCCCCCCCCACAGCGCCGTCTGCAACGCCACCAGCGGCGTACCTGTCCGCAGCCTGGGTCCTTGCGTCATCAACGCGGCACTGTCACGTAAGCGCCGCACTCGCGCCGTTGACGGCGCACCTTGTCCTCCAAGACCTCGGCGCTCACGATGTACTTGACGCCGCCGCCAGCATGCCTGCCCATGGTACAGGCGATCGCGCTGTCCCATAGCCTGGGCGATCGTGCCGTGAACGACGTTATAGGGGACAGCACGATGAACATTGGTGGTCCCTCGCGTACGCACCGTAGAACTAAGGATATCAAGCATTGTGTAAATAATGTGAAGAGAAACCTCGGTTTCGCATGAGGGCTCGGCTAACGACCGTCCTTCTCCGGCTCCGGGAAATGCGCGAGATTAGGGAATCTATGGCCAATGAGGATGTCGATTCGCGCAGTTTGCCACTCCGCCTACGAACTCGGCCGGCGCCGTCACCGACAGCGCATCCCGTTTCCCTCGACGGTGCTCGACGGCGCCCGTGGCCTCGACGCACACGCCGTCCGTGGTGTCAAACAACAACGATCGCGGCACATCATATTGCCCGAGACGTCGCCTCGCGCCGTCATCCGTGACACAGCCACGCGGCCGCAACATCCGCGACGCGGTCTCGACGGCGTGCCGCGTTGCTCGAGACCTCGCCAGGCGCATCGTCCCGCTGGTAGCCTGGGCGCTCACGCCGCCAACGACGTCGCCGACCCCGTGCCCCACGGGTCGCCACGCTGGTCAACGACCACGACCGCCGCGCCCCCCAAGGAGGGCGCCGAGAGGAGGAGCCTACCGATGCCGCGGCTTGCTTCGCTGCCTCCAGCGCAGCCATCCTTCGCGCCCCCCTCATCCCCCCCGCGCTGGGCTCCGACGTTCCTCCCCCCTCCCGCCATAATCCCCTTCCCCAACTGTCCACAGCGGCGTCGCGACGGCGCGGCGGAAAACCCCCGAGACGACGCCCCGCCTCCGCGCTCCTCGACCGCTCCCACCATCGTCATTGTCGAACCCGCTATACCCTCGCGCGACGCCACACGGACGCCGAGTGGAGGGCGCGTCGTCGTCCGACACCGCCGCAACGCTGCGCAACCGATCGGGTCTCGGCGTGTGGGATTGACGACGGGGAAGCTAAAACAAGAACGCAGTGGCAGACTTACGATAGTAGGAGGGACCGAGGCGGCGTTAGGAGGAGTATAAGAGGGACCACGGCGGCGTCAGTCGGGGGCCGCTGACGGAGCCGCTGCGGAACGGCTCGCGATGGCTGGGAGGATTTCCGTGCGCCATGGTAATGGT
>JAZGVR010000034.1:0-19569 GCA_037356255.1 Thalassiosira tumida | reverse complement strand
CTATATCTCGCTCCGGTGAGTCTGAGCTTTGCCAAATCTTGCTTCGAGATCTTTCATCCGATTAATCTCGCCTGTCTGTCGTATGCGATCCGGAGCTTTTCCACATTGTCCGGGATCTCGCTAAATTTTCCTTTATCGCCAAATGAGTCATCTCTCAACAGTAAGATCAGCCTATTCTTCCAATACCGTGTCCAATATGCTCAAGCAGGAGTTTACTGTATGTTATTGAATATAAACGCACAGTAGTGCTGGCTAATTTTCTCAGACAGAGCAGTGTGCTCGAGGACAATGTGGTTCAATGGAATGCAGTCAAGATTGACGAGGTGGCTATCGTGAGTTGTCCTACATACGTAGGTACCAGAGGTTAGTAATTGCCTAGCAGTTACTATGGGCTTACTAGAAGTCTTTATGTGTCAGGAGCTTTCTAAAGGAGACGTGCGCGATAACGGGTCGACGTCCCGTTTTCCCGCTTAAAGTCCCAATGTGTCCTTACTTGAACATTTGGGATATGGATATTTCAGAACTAACACACAGATGCTTGTCAGAGAGCATACGTGGAATTGTACGCCCGGGCATACCTAGGTATGGTACCGGGCTAGGTAAACATATTGGGAATACCACGGGGTTGAACTAGGAGTATGACAGAGCATATTAGTTGTCAAGACAGCGTGTCCACGTACATCAACTGACATGCGTTGGTATATTAAATACTTGGACCCCACGACGACGCACCAGAGGATACTGTGTATTTGATGTGTTCTGTGATGTAGAACTTGCCAATAGATACAGATGCAATTAACCCTTTCTAGCCCAGGTCCCCATTTAGTCCCCACTTTGTGTTTACGGCCATATAAATGGCCCACCGAGTCCGTTTTTCATGATTCCAAGTGCAAATAAATTGTCATTGGGTTGTTTCTGATTGATTTGATGGTTGGACTGGCTCCAGGGTCCCGTTTTTGACAGAGTTATGAGGTATTTGCAGTGGGTTTGAGGGTTGGTTATGACGTCGGCAATCCTATAGGGTAATAGGTAATGATAGAGTAAGTGGTGCAAAAAGACCCACTACTAACCATTTGAAGTGCGTAGTATTCACCAATGGGTTGCTGGTGATGCATGTGGTGAATATTAAGCCACCAAATGGACTGGAACAGGGCCGGGGCACCATTTTTTGTGCTGTAATGAGGTACCACACATAGATATAAAAATAATGAGTGATAGTGATCTTTGTGATTTACTTTATTAGTTATGTGTCTGTGTTCTCCTCCATGGCCAGGAGGTACACTCCATGTCAATGTCTACGCCTTTTCCGTGACAACGTCTGTGCCTTTTCCGTGCCAATGTCTGCGCACCCTGGCATGGAGAAGTAGATCATGGCACCCGCTGTCAAGCCGAGGCCATGACCTACTTGTCCATGCCAGGGTAGGCACCCTCATCAATGGCCGAGGGCCACGGCCTCCTTCTCTATGCTGAGATCCGCAGCGTCAAAGCACTCACCATCCTGGAATGCGCCGAGGCACGTGCCCTCCTCCAGGTGCAACACGCCCCGAGACGTACACGCTCTCCACCCGACGAGACTACACACCGCCCGACAAGACGTACGCACCCTCCTTGCACAAGGACGTTCATGCCCTCGCCGGTTGCAACAAGACACACACACGCCCTCTGTGCTCGCTTCTTCCGCAAGGACACATAAGGTCGTTCTCAGTTGTGACACCAAGGTGTTTGCGGCCCTGCTCGTGGCCCTCCACGCTCGTCACGGCTGCATCTGGTTGGTTGTTGTGTCTGGTGTTGTTGCCCGCAGTAGCGCCATCCTCCATGTCACAGTCCACGTTCGCCCCGTCCTTGATGTCGCCGTCCTTGGTCACCCTTGTTCCAATGGTGATCGCCCCGTCTCCATGACAATTGCGCCGTCATCAGCTGCCCCGTCCTTGGTCGGCCTGACCTCACACCAGGAGGTTCTTCTTTGGGAGCTTGCCCTCGCCGTTGCCCCCCTTCACATCATCATCGCCGCCCTCCCGCTGCGGCTCCTCTTCGTCGTCTTCTTCTTCTCCTCGGCGTGGGCCGCCAGCAGCAGCGCCATCGTCGCGTGACGGGAGCTTGCTCTCTTCGTTGTCCCCCGTCACATCATCGCCGCCCCCCTCCCCCTGCTGCTCTCCTTTGTCCTCTACTTCTCCTCGGCGTGGCGCGCCCGCAGCAGTGTCATTGTCCCGTGACAGGAGCTTGCTCTCGTCGGTGTCCACTGGCT
Source organism: Thalassiosira tumida (assembly GCA_037356255.1). Classification (NCBI taxonomy): domain Eukaryota; phylum Bacillariophyta; class Thalassiosirophyceae; order Thalassiosirales; family Thalassiosiraceae; genus Thalassiosira; species Thalassiosira tumida. Next base: position 17,324 of record JAZGVR010000034.1, on the reverse strand, counting down.
GATTGTTGCGTTCGCCAGGACCAGGATGCTCGTCTTCTTCTTTGTCGTTGCCTGAGGGATGCGACATCCGTAGATATCGCTGGACGATGAGTCACTCAGCGTAGAAAATACCCTGTCATCTTCATCCACCATGTCGTCCTCGCTGTGGATGAACCCATCACCATCCGCGGCGGGATCCTCGTCGTCCGCGAGAATATCCTCGAAGAACTTCTCGCCGGGGATGGCTGTTGGCATCGCTGCAAGAATCACACAAAAATACTCGGCGGCCGGGAAAAAACAGGCCAAATTCGTGAGGCTGATGCTCCGGTTGTCCCCCAGACAGCCCCCGGGTCAAAAGCTGATGTTTTAGATCAGCACCTGAATTTTGTCGATGTTCAAACGGAGAACGTGTGCACCGTTTTGGTGCGGCGCTGCTCTAGCACACCCGCCGGAGGACCAATCCGGCATGAAATCAGCGACTGAAACGGGGATGGTTCGGAAATAGAAAAATTGGCGGGCACGGAGTTGCCGTTCACGCTTGCGCTTCGAGGTCGAGACAGATGGAAAGGTTGCGAATGCTTTCCTAGCTCGGTGCATCAACGGGTGGTGTGGTTGGTGCGGCATGGCCATTGCCGTTGGGGGAGGGGGTAGTGGACAGTTGAAAAATTGATATCTGATGGCCGAATTTTTTGTGCGCTTGCGGCAAGAAAGGGTTAATAATCATAATTTTACAACTACAATGATATGATAATCACCATTACAAGTAAACAAAATTAGATCTACAAAATACCAACGACGTTACGTCCTTCTTGGGACACTATAATTATAGTATTGATGGAAGTAACCATCCAATCACAAGGACAGAATAAGCTAAGTAAATTGAATGAATGATGAATTAACACTTTTGAATGATGAATTCACACAACACTCAGACAAAAATTTTCTTTCCTGAGTTAAATGCAGAAACGGGTATGCTAGCTATTAGCTACCACGAAACGTCCAACGCTGAAAGCTAGTCTTCGAAGTGGGATCAAGACGGAATCATATTTGACTCAGAACGATTGAACTGCGCATTTAGCCAAGCTACGCGCTGGGGCAGATGCTGAACCCAACATTGAAATGGATGATGTCGGACGATGAGGCAAGGGCATTTTACATCGGATTGTCCCAATTATGAACAACAACCAGGTCCGAGGATCGTGTCCGAGAACAGAGGTAAGCGATCAGAAACAGGATTAAAAACCCTTCTAACCTCGAATTCCGTTTTCACGAACTCGAGAACCAGGCGATGCCGACGAATGAGCTGCGGAGACAGCTGAAGGCGACAATAACCAACGCGTCGCCTGGAAATCAACCAACGAACAAGGCGATCGCCACCAGCGAGAGCCATGAGCAACTCGCAAGGCCAAAGAGCCGATCGAGCGAGACAAGTGATCGTGATGGATGAACGGAAACCACACGAATGCACGCGAGGACCAGGCCCAGCGCCGGGACTCAGGGATGAGACAAGTCAGACAGACAACACAACATCGAGTCAAGGACCAGGCCTAGCGCCAAGGTCCGAGAGACACAAGTGAACGCAAACGAGCCAGGCCGTCGAGACGAGCATTACTGCCGTCGAGACAAGCCGTGCTGTCGACGAAGAACGTGCGGTAGTCGGGGGTACAATCGGACGCGATGACGGAAGATTCGGAATCGAAGGCTGAGGGAAACGAGGCTTGACGAATAGGACCAAGGCAAAGTCCAATGCCAAGAGACAAGACACGGTCGAGACGCGCAAGGTCGTCTCAAGACGATCAGAGCGCGGACAAGGAAGACAGGATGACCGAGGCGACAAGAGGTCAGCCCTCGGAGATCCAGCGAGGGAGAGGACATCTCCCGCGCAAGGAGGGAAGCAAATTCCAGGAGAAACAATTGCAGAGCGCACCCAGAGAGGCGCCAAAGGAACGACGCGACGGGCAAGCACCGAACGACAAGAGCACCGAACGCTGTTGGAGGCGAGCTGGAGCGAGGAAAGGGGCGAGAGGACAGCCCGACCGAGAAACGAGGAAGCACCAAGACAAGCTGCAGACAGCGTCACAAGCAATGCAGGGCCTAGCAGCCAGGCGGAGAATGGAGACCCCCGCGCGGAATCAAGAGATCCCATGGTGGACGAACAAATGGGTGCAGAAGCGAGCATCCGAAGATGGCCGTCAAGGCCAGAAACGAGGTAGAACTTTCTAATCAACGCCAGGCGCCATTACCCATGGCGGCCGCAGCAATCAAGTTGTGGGCTCGCCTCAATGAGTGCGGAGGCCCTGGCGAACAACTATCAGTCAGACGAACGACAAACAAAGAAGAACAACGAATCAACCGGACAAGAGCCAGAAGGCCGTAACAAAGACCGCCGGGACGAACAAGAAACATCATCACAGCTAGCCGCCGAGGCGACAACATCGTGTGACCGCGTGCCACAGGGCCGCGGCACAGCTATCAGCAGCAGAAGCTGCAAGAGACAAAGACGGTGCCTGACAAGCACGACAGGGCCATGTCACAAGACAAGGCAGTGGGCGAGTCCAAACTTGTCCTCACTAAAGTGTCTGCGACGCCGTGCATGGATCGACGAAGACAACAGCCATGAGGCAACCAAGACGATAAGAGCGCCCGAGGAGCGCAATGGTGCCGTGCCATCGCACGATGCAGTGGAACCGATCGACGACCCAGACTCCTCAGCAAAGCAATGGACGAGTCCAGGCTCGTCCACCAAAGTGTCCTCGTCGCCGTGGCGATCGAGACACAGCAGCGACAGAGAAGCAGACAGCAGGGTCAAGCCAGCCAATGGAAGACGTTGGAGCTGGGCGGGATTGCGGCAATTAATGTGGACAAGCCTCACGTGACGTGGCTTGGACAGTGTGGCACGTCTAGTGACAACACGGCCCAGAACTGCATGGACAAGGTTGATAACGCGGCTCAGGCAGGTTGAGAACAGTTTATTTCATCGATTATGTAGGTATGAGTATTGGGTTGTACTGTAGGTTGTAAGTATTGCGGATTATCGCCTACTTCTGAAAGGATGATGTAAAATGATAATTTCTAAGTATCATTGTACGCGCGCATCATGCATGATCAAAAACACTTGGGATATTGGAGTGACAAACTACCTACTATAGACTGAAACTTGCAGTGTGATTTACATGACGAACATATTTTGAGCAAGCAGTAGTCCAAATAGGAATTCAATATGAAGAAAGTAATTGTTGGATCTTAATAATTGTTACTCTACTTCAATAGGAATTCAGTAAGAAGAAACTCTCTCTGTTAGTCCAAAAATTAGGAACCTGACCCCAGAACTTGGTCTATCTTCAAAATGATAGCCTAACAAGGAATCCAAAAAGAAGCAATTCATGTAGAAGAAACTTGCTGTGATTGTGCATATAGGAATTAATTATATGAAGAAACTAACCAAGGGATCTCAATAATTGTTACTCTACTTGAATAGGAACTCAATAATAAGAAACTCTCTCAATAGGAGATTACCTTTGGTTGGCGAAGAGGCTGGTAGTGGAAGGATTTGGTTCACAGGGTTGGTTTTATAGTTGGGGCTATGGCCGGTAAGCAGCTAAGGGATAGAAAGATTCAAACCAACAAGTGGGTTTGGTGGTTGGCCCTTTGGTCAGGGTGGAGGTTGTGGATAGCGGATTTTGGAACACGATGTGGTTTTGATGGTTAGACCTTTGGCCAATGGGGAGATTGTGGATGATGGGATCAGGAATAGCAGCTTGGTTTGATGACTGGATATTTGGCTCATGTGGATGCTGGGGATAGCCAACAAAAGAGGGCATGTGCTCGATGATCTGGCCAACTATTCCGTGCTTCGGCTTTGACTGGTTCGAAACTCAAAGTATTCGGACACGTTGGTCTCAGCAAGTCTCAGTACCAAAGCACAGGATGGATCGCAGAATGCAAAAGAAAACATCAACCCAACGACTCTCTAGGCGTTGTACCACTACTCCGACTGCACAGCGCTCTTACAGCACTCGTTCCCGTCCTGGATTGTGGGCTGTTGCGCCTTGTGTACAAACGCGAACCTGAACTCGAATGTGGAAAGAATGATGTACAGGACGAAGGCAACAAGTAGGCCTACGACCATGGGCTGGACGACCAGAAGGAAATTTTGCAGGCAGGTGCGAGGAGGAGCAAACATCAAAATAATGTTCTGATGCGCACACGATGACAAAGGGGCATGGGTCGTGTCTTGGCCTGTGGGGCCAACAAAATCGAATGGTTTTTGCTTTGCCCGCTAATCCCACAATGACCGGCGAGAGAGGGGGACCGCTGCCTCCGGCAAAATAGAGAAGACAAAGTCGGCAGGCTGTAATCAAGAGGCTGTCTTGATCATGAACGGCAACCAGCACCGTTATCTCGAACGGCGGGTTGTTTGCGGACCTCGAACATCCCTCCCGCCGCCGCCAACGGACGCGGCAGCTTCTCGTCGGCGCTGTTGAAGATGTTGCCCGTGGCTCAATTTTGCAGCGTTCCTCACAAGCAACCCCTTGTCGGTCGTCAAGTTTGAGCCCCCTGTGATGTGAGAGCAGAAACATATTTGCAATTAGTCAACAACAAAAACAACAACAATGCCAACAAATGTGGAAGACTCACCTCCCGGTTCGACCAGCGTGGAGTTTCAGCCTCGAGTTGAAGAAGTTGCGAGTGACACGTCGCAATATTGTAGCTACTGACAGGAGACACAGGGTCATAGTGAGACCGCGAGAGCATGCGTTTATTTCAGAATAATCTCAAGGCCACGAGCGTGGCCACTCACATACTTACTGGGGACAAGTCCCCGGAGCGTTCGGATCAAACGAGATTCCTCAAACAGATGATGTGGACATCAGCTGCTGATTGCCCCACAGAAACGGACGGGTCAAAATGATTCCAAGCGACGACCTTTCAAGCGGCCCATGCGCAGTTATGATTTCAATTGTTGGCTCCGGGTTACCAGATTCCTGGCGTAAGCCCTACCACCACGTCAAGGTGGCCAACATTCGGTAGAGTTGTGTGGGCCAGTTTGGGTACCAACGGCTTTCCTCATCGGTTGTGCCATTATTTTAACTGACAGCTTTCCTTGTCAGTGTAGTGGGCCATTTTGTATAATCTGACGGCTTTCCTCATGCGGCGTGGGCCAATTTGTATAATCTGACAGCTTTCCTCGTTGGCGGTTGTTTACGTAGGTTCCTTTACGGTTCTTGGTATGTTGTTGGGGATATTGGCAGTCTGGAGGTATTGGAGGTCCTATCACTTTCTGAATCAACCAGAGGTGAGATGATGTAACCCCAACCATCCACAGGGAGTGCTGGCTCATCCCTCCAGATAGTTGGGCACAAACAGAAAATGAATATAAATAAGACGTCAACTTACAAAAGTAGCAAATACTGATGGGTTGGCATACCCCAATCCCGAGGGTGAAAGTACAACAGTGGTATCTTAGGATGGTCTGTCGGAGAATATTGCTGCAAATATGAAAGAGTATTTCTGAATCAACAAGAAGTGAAATGACATAACCCCAACCATCCACAGGGAGTGCCGGCTCATCCCTCCAGATAGTTGGGCACAAACAGAAAATGGAAAAAAAAACATCAACTTACAAAAGAAGCAAATACTGATGGGTAGGCCTACCCCAACCCCGACGGTGAAAGTTCAGTGGTAGAGGATGGTCTGTAGGAGAATATTACTGCAAATATGAAAGGTTCTTTCTGAATCGATAAGAAGTGAGATGATATAACCCCAACCATCCACAGGGAGTGCCGGCCCATCCCTCCATATAGTTGAGCATAAACAGAAAATGAATACAAATAAGACGTCATCTTACAAAAGAAATAAATACTGATGGGTAGGCCTACCCCAATCCCGACGGTGAAAGTTCAATGGTAGAGGATGGTCTGCCGGAGGATATTACTGCAAATATGAAATAGTCTAAATGCAAGGAACAAGAGCACATCTCCCCATCTATCAAAAAGAGCATGTCACCACTCTAGATAACTGGGGGTGAACAAAAGTGCAAATCAAACTGACAAAACAAAAAGCTCCAATGAAAATAATGCCAACTCAAATACACATAAATAAGAAGAAAAATCCAACACCGCAACCATGTGCTTGGGCTGCCAAGACCTGATTATAATGATTTCCCACTCCCTGTCTTCCATTGCTATGTGTACACAGAAAAGAGGAAGCTTAGAGAAGAGTCAGGGTGGGTACATAAACGCAACAAAAAGGGGCAAAAGATGCACAAGAAGGAGGTGGCTTCCATGAAAGATGGCTGGGATGCAATACAACAAAAGCACCAATCACAGTCTATAGTAGAGTTGTACAAGCGTTGGGAAGCAATGAGATTCCGTGAGCAATTGGGAGATGACAGCAGTGCTAGTTTGGATGAGTAAAGTTATAAGAAGGTTAAAGCATAATTTATTGCAAAAAGTAAAAATTGTGAGTGACAGATTTGCACATTATGCTGTACTTTTCACATCATCGACAACAGCACCGGATCAATAGAGCTGGGCAATTGCTGCCCACGAGTAACTTTTCATTTGATTTGACAAGATTAAAATATAGTATGCCCCTCCATCACTGCTGTAGGTCAGCTTGGGTTGGCTCAGCTATCTGTACTGGCTATTGAGAGAAGGTTGGCACGATGTACTGGTTTGTGAAGCAATGAGAAACGAGCACCGAGGACCTCAGGCAGGTCAAGCTTTGTACAATTGACAATGTGGGGAGGGTACTTCCTCAATGGCGACAGCACAGCTTTGACCCAGATTGGGATTAGAGGAGCATTTCACAACTCCATAATAACAAAGTATAGAGTAAAAGTAGTGATGTTTACATCTCTTATCCAGCACTCTGCCACCACAACTGCCAAAAAGTTTGTTTCTTGCCATATTAGCCGCCCACGATTTGATAAAATAATATGTGTGCGCTAGCCTCACCCAGCTTAGATTTGTCAATACTTGAAACTCATTGATCATTGAATTTGTACCACCAGCTTGATAGGGGTCAACACATGATGCGGTGTAATGTCCACAGTTAAGGCGGCCGGAATGGTCAATGGCTGCATAAATATCATAAATTGGATTGAATCCTTTGTTGTACAATCTGGCGTGTGCGAGTGGGCCTCCATCCAAATTAGTCATAGGAAATTTAACTGACGTTTGCACCTTCTTCCTCGAGGTACCAAAACGTTTGAGATGTATCGCCAATACTTGCGGGAATCAAAATACTTGCAAAGTCTTGATGGTGACACTTTTTTCTTGGCACTGACTGCATTCAATCATATTTTCAACATCGAGCACTTCGTCCTTTGACAATTCACAAAGGCAATCATCAAGAGTGCATCTAGCCAAATTACCGCTCTCATCAGGAAATGGAAGACTGATGTTGTAGAATGGCTCGAACCTGGACAGCAATTTATTGCACACTGTAAACTGAATTGTCAATATCAACTAGCCGCAGAAATCATCCATTGCTGCTAGAATTCTGGCAGAGATGCCCCTTCCATCAGTAGTCAGCCTTCAGTAAAAGCGGCATATTGTCAAGTTCAATTTCAGTTGCTTGGGGTATATGGTATATCGTTCTCTGGACACCATACTTTATTGTTTAGAGATTTGCAGAGCTGGTCAATAAGTACCTGTAAAAACTCATGGCTGTCATCTGTTTGATTTTTGGAGCACAAAGAAAAGAGCGCCAATAAAGAATCAGTGAACAATAACATGTTCAAGAAGATTTGAGAGACCGCCCAAAACACGTATGCTGCCTTGAATCACCAAACTGTGGTGTAACCAAATTTTCAGTGAACTCTTCTAAAAAGTCACCAGGGCTGAAAAAAGAATTAACCAATTGGGAATAATTGTTGTGTTGATCACCTTTTTGATAAATCTTGTCAACGACATCTGCAAAGGAATGTACTAGTTTTTGATTCTTTGTTGATAGAAATAGTCTATAGTTGTTGCTCAAGAAGAAATCGTCCAATGACGGAGTATACGTAAGGCACTGAATGGCTTCATTCATGCAGCATGTATTACCTCGGTTGCATAAGCTGAGAAAATCAAGCAGACAAATGAATTAAGTTGAATTATCCATCATAGAACGTCCTTTGTGCTGGTATACTCACCCAGTAATACCACTTTTTCACCCTAGAAATAGAGTTGCCTGTGCTCCAGACAGTACATCCTGATTGAAACAGGCGATTCCTGCTCACTTCCTTCACATACAACATTTTTTGAACGATGCTCTCAAGGTTATTTTGCTTCTCAAGAACTTTCTTCTTCTCCAACCTTTCCTCAGCTATGACTGTCCAATAGAGTATTATTTTGTCATGCAGAGGGCGTGTGATGTTAGGGTTCATGGCCCGGTATAACAAGTCCAATTCTTTTGTAGTTTGATTCCTCCCTCATCCTTGATATATCTAGTTCACAAGAGTCCACTCGCAGGGGTCACAATACTCCAAGTCAATAAAAATGCAATCCACCTGGACCCACTCAATTTTGTTTTTTGTTCTCCATTGCAACAATGCATATGCACCAACTTCCTCTATCTTTCGGGTTATAAACTCTGAGAGTTGTTTTGCCTGTGACCTCACACTGGTGGTTGCGGCTTGTGCGTTGCAAGCACATCTCTGCCAGGTTTCTTCCGGACCGCAGGCCGAGATCCTCCTGCCCCTGCGGCTCCTCCTTCGAGACCCCACTGCGTAGGCCTGTGGACTTAGCGGGCAGAATTTCTGCCGTAGGTGGGCGCTGCCCACGTGGGCCCCACATAAGCCTCAAATTTATCAAATTTTGGTTCCAGGTGGAGGCAAATGCCTCCACCTGGAGGTTAGAGGGGTCTCGTCGAGGCTGTGGTATAGGTTGGCGCGCCCACATGCCCACTAAGTCCACAGGTCTACCACTGTGTCCTTTGTGACTGCGCCCAGCCAAAGTGTGTACGACCCATGCTCATAGTAGTTTGTTGTAATTTGATAATGTTGCATATTTAGTTTTTTGTTTCGGGAGCCCAAAACAGAGTACAATATTGTATAGTGGATTTCGCCAAAATAAACCACATTCACTTATTTTGCCACTGGTTATCGCCATGTTTGAGCGAATTCTGTCCAAAAACGTAATCCACCACCAACCAACCACCCACCACCAATGGAGATATCTACAAATCAACTTGATCAACCAGCAACAACTTCAGTCCCGCTTTATTTTTTGGCGGGAATATCTCCACGTGGATGTTTCTGGCTTGGCGGGAGCCGTGAAACCAGAAAAAAAGAATTTCGTGGATTGGATTACAAGCCGCGTATGTAAAAAGAAATGATGAACGAATGAGAGAGACATAAGAAACATGCAGAGTTTGTCTCGCTTGTTCGGAGAATTAAATGGATTGGCTTTAGTGAACCAACTTCAACTGAAATGGGAGAGAATATTTTTGAAGGTATTTTTGAAGGTATTTTTGGTATTATGGCCATAAACCTGAAGGTATTTTTGACGGTACTTTTGACGGTATTTTTGACGGTATTTTTGAAGGTAAAATTGAAGGTAAAATTGAAGGTAAAATTGAAGGTAAAATTGAGATAATTTTGGACATAATACTGTATGTACTTCGGACGGATTTAATTATTTTTGGCCCCATTTTTTGCTATTTTGGCTATAAAATTGGTTATAAATTTGAGTTTAAATTTAGGGGGCATTTGAACATTTTAAAAAGAACAGCGTTGAAAAATATATGTTCGCTGTTTTCACCGGAAAATGTCCAGAATCCTAAATAGTTTGTGTATTTTGTAGATAATACAGGAGGTTCTTGCTCCTGTGGACTTAGTCGGCATGTTGGCGCGCCGACCTATACCACAGCCTCAACGAGACCCCACAAACCTCCAGGTGGAGGAACTTATCTCCACGTGGAGGCGTTTACCTCCATGTAGACCCAAAATTAGTATGGCAGAATCCTACTTGCTGGCTCCCAGACCAATTGATCGACAACCCTTGTTTTTTTCTCCCTCCCGCCTGCGCAATAAGCGCGGATTTGGCGGATGCAACGGTCAATCAAGAGATCAATGGTCAGTCATGGGGGAAGGAATTTGGGAGTCTTTACGACAAGACGTCCGGTACGGAAAGACAGAGTTGCACATGATGATTTCGAAACAGCCGCTGAAATACAAAAGACAGCACATGTAATTATTTAGATTTTTCATATTTTTGTCTCAACCTGATTCTCGGCAGGACAAAAATAGGAAAAACTCCGTTGCGCATGATTACCTGCAAAACGCACTGGATGGCTGTAGAGAGAAAGGAAAGGTAGGAACTAACTACGCTATATAGTAGGTACTTTAGGGTAGAGACACATTTGACACAGAATGGGTCTTTTGCCCTAAAAAGGGGTACTGTTGGAGACGTTGCTCCCTAAGTACCCCCCGAAGCTACACAGGAATTAGAGTCTATTAAGTATAGACTCCCTGGGTAAAACCTAAACTGTAAAGCGTAGGATCACCAGGACGGAAACTGGTAGCTAGCGTAGCGTGCCAGGAAAATGTGTGCCATGAGGTGAAAGCTCGGGGCACACCTAGCGATAAGAGAGAGCGAAAAAGCCAGCCAGAGAGTATGGCAGATAACGAAGGTTTTCGTCAAAAAAGAAAGGAAAAAAAGAAAAAAGAAAAGAAAAAAAGGAAAAAAAAAGGAAAAAAAAAGGAAAGGGAAAAAAGGGAGGGGGAGAGGAGATTTTCGTTGAGAATGGAGCTAAATCATTGAGTCTAAATGGGATCAAGGAAAACTCTAAAATTTTAAAGATATGGCGAAGACGACGTCAGAAACACATACACGATGAAATCTTTGTATTTGTTCTGTGGGGGTAAGTTTTCAAAGATATGGCGAAGTCGAGACGGATGTCAAGATCAGTCGAAATGCCAGTAGGTACGTAGGTAGGGTACCGTAACTACAGTAGGTACGTAGGTAGGGTACCGTATATAGTACTTGTGTACCTTCTGCCTACTAAAACAGAAATCTTGTGAAGTGTTCTCACCACTCAGTGGAGGCAACGAACTTAACATAAATACAGGAACAAAAGGAGTGACTGTCCCAATTCGATAAAGGTAGAAATGTCAACGACGTGGGCCAATGGTAAGCAGGGTCGACGGCATTGTTTCCTTGACTTTATTAAACTGTCGACTAATTTGCATTTGTCGTCTTAAATTACAGCAGGAACGTACGACGCGTTCGTCAAATCGACGGCGTGGACGAACGCGGTGATCGATCCTCATCGCGAGGTAATAAAAAAGCGCGAACCCACGGAGGAAGAAGTCGAGGGCGCATGGGAAGCCATCCTTGCGGCGTACAAGGAGGTAATTGGCGAGATCGCCGAAAGGGCTGTGGAGTGGCAGAATAGGGAGAGGGCGGGAGAAGTCCGTGTCCTCTGGAAAGGGGTAGGGAGGGAAAGGGGGGAGGCCGAGGAGGGCAGGTGTGTCCCCTACGAGTTGGGGCGCCAAGCGCTCAGGGACTTCCGCCGAGCCGTGATCCTCTGCGACGCGCTCTTCATGCTCGGTCGCTCGGGACCGAAATATGGTGACATGGAGGCGGAGATGCGCGGTTTCTTCTACGGAAACTGCAATCTCGATTGGTTGGAGAGCATGTTCAGCTGGGTTTCCGAAGAAGGGCAGGTGGACGTGCCTGACTCGTTTATCTACGAGTTTGAGAGCATCGGGAACCCGGGCATGGGGGAATTTGACTACGAAGAGGGCGAGTATGAGAAGGCGGAGGGCCTTAATCTTTGAAATCGTGGTGCAAAAGGAAGCGGATTCTCCTTTTAGGAAAACAGCGTTGGACCAAAGGGCGTAGACTATCAAAGCATAGATGTGAGTCATGAGGTGATAGACCCAGGGCGCCGCTTCTCCGAGGCGTGCGAGCTTACCAGCAAGGACGATAATGGGCTGAAGGCGAAAGCTCTTAAAATTTGTTGGCCAGTCCTTCTGAAGGATGGCGCAGATTTCCGCGATGTACTCGTCCGTGATACCAATGGTGAGTCGACGTGTATCCCATACTAAGCCTATCTCGACAGAGCGGTGACCGATTACATTTCCAATCCACTTATCGAGGGCCAGAGGGCATTGACGTCGGGCAGTGTCAGGAGCTCCTAAGACCACGAAGATAGCCTCGATGCATGCGGCGAGAAAATTCAACGTGAAACGGCGGACGCAGGCGAGTAGGCAGTCATTGACATAAATGAATGTTGGGATCTTCTTTTGGTTGCCATCTTCGTCCAGAACGCCTTTATTGATCGCACAGGGCAATGCGCGAGTGAACTTGGTACCTGGAGGCGCGGGTGGCTCTAGGCTGATCATATCAAGGAACTTCTTATGTTTTTCGACGAGTCCCGAAGTTAACGAATAAACCCGGGTCATAGCCTCGATCGCCCTGCAGAACGGCTCCCAAGATGGGGAGCTGACGCTTGCGCCGAAAACCATAGCCGTGCATATGAAATAATAGAGTCCGGGGATGAGAAAACCAAAGGCGGCGGTGACGTCTGGTGCTATCCTGGGGTAACGGTAGGCCGCTTTGACGTCAGTGGAGGTGACGTTGATATCGTCATCAGGGTAGGAGACGCGTGTATTATATAAGTGTGTCGCGAAACGTTCTTTCGTCCTGCCAAACGTGATCTCAGGTTCATCCTCGAGGGAGAGGATATCATTCATCACAATGTTGTCGTGGTTAAACTTTGTAGATCCGTCCCAAACGATACAAGGGCTCTTGCCTGGCTTTATGACCATACCCTGCGGTACGTGATTTGCAGCGTGTGCAAAGTAGACAAAAAAGGGCAAGAAAGGAACGATATGACAATTTTGCTCTTCCTTGTTCATGGTAGCTGTAACCTCGGTCATGTTCTCGGAAACGGACTTCTGATTTCCACGCTTGAGCATGCGCAATTTATGTTCTCTAGGGAGCTCGTAGTTCAGTCTTGCTGGGCAGCCGTCCACCAGAGTCCTATCGATGTAATCCACGTCCGATTTTGCCACGTGGGGAGTAATTTTCTTTTTGACCTTCGGCGCGTCTCTAAACTGACCCATATATTCATGGTTCAAATATCGGACGACGAGCCCAAATTGCAAGCCATAATACAGCAGACAAGCTGACAGCATGAGCGCCCGATCATGGGAGATCTCCTTCTGCTCTTGATAGTCGAGTCTAGGGAGTTCAAGCGGGGAGAAGTCTATCTTCTTCAGCTTAGGAACCCATGTGACCATCTCTTTGAACTCCAAATTCAAAACACGGAGGTTAGACAGGTCTTCTTCCTCGAGTCAGTTGTCCCGGACGAGGAAAACCGCAACATGCTCCATCGCCAAACTACAACAGAAGTCCTTGTCTTTGTCTGGGCTCATAGGGCGAGTCTTGTAAAGTTCGGCAGGGGTCGGGTACGCACCTGGCTTTTTCGAAGCGACAGGCGGATGCGATTCGTCCAGTTGCGCCAGGAGGCTTTCTTTCTCGTCAAGGGAAAGGCATTTACCGAGATTCCGCTTTGAACGCGGCTTCTTCTTCGGGTTTGGACTAGGAGGGCTCTTTGAATGGGTTCGTTTCGCAGTTGGGGATGGCTTAACAGCCAACTTAGAAGGGGATGAACGATCCTCTGGGAGGAAACGAAGAGGGATAGCCAGTGTTGGCGTGGTTTCAGAAGGTGGCAAAGTGGCGTCTGATACGAGGAAAATGTGATTGATTAGAATAAATAGGTTCAGTAGATGTGTAGACTAAATAAAATTCGGAGTTAGTGCGCAGGGCGCCTGTCAAGTTCCGAGATGAAGACAAGTTCAGTCCGTACCAGATCCGTCGGCTCCGCCAAGTTTGGCTTTCTGTGCAGGAGTGAGGGAGTACCTGACCGCTGTTTTGTTGAACCAGAGGCCATCAGTGTTCTCCACGTGCTTTGTAATGGCAAGTTTATCAGGCTCGTTGTTAATCCTATCGAAGGTACTGTGTCTCCCTTTAGAACAAAGGCTCCAAGGTTGTGTACACTCGCGACCAACGTAGAGGAAATCCGGGCAATAGTTCTGGCTCAAATTTGTGGGGAGGAGATTTCCTTCCGAGACGTTCCTGCAATAGAGATAACCCATCTCTTTGTTTGAGCGATCAGCGCGGGCTGGTCCGCGGCCACCACGGCCTCCGGAGCCTCGGCCACCAGCACCTCTGCCATGACCCGGGCCACGGCCTCCAGAACCACGGCCGGGGCTGGGATGAACGTTGCCTTGGGTGGTGAGAAAGGTTATGAGAGCCTGCATCGCCGCTGAGTTCAGATCAAAAGCTGTAGCGGAGGAAGGCTGGCTCTGACGAGCGGGAGCAGGGGCAGGGGCAGACAAATGGCCGGCACGAGCGGCGGGTTTTTGAGTCTGGTTGTCACGGGCGAAGTCGGCCTTCATGCGTTTGTCCTTAATCTTGTCAGGATTCAGATCATCCGGGCAGTTAGAAGGGATTTCTGCAGAAGGCTTGTTGTTACGGATCATGGAATCAACGTGTCCTTTAGCCTCTTTCCAAGGTTCCAGTGCATTCTCGAACCTGTGAATGGGCAGCAGCGACATGTCCTTTTTCTTGATTGCGACCCTAACTGATTTGGATGACGCCGCCTTGATCGTTGCTAGCAAAGCTAGCTCGGCCCAGCGCATCACTTGGAGTGGGAACTGAGGCATCGCCTGCTTCTGATCGGAATACCATGCTGAGACTTTCGAAGAAGGATAGTAGTCGGACATCTTGTCGAAAACTTGGTAGATGATCGAATTTTTGATGCCAGATGTTGTGTCTTCCGCCAGAAGGCAGAGAGTCTGGAAATTCACAATAGCCTTTGTCGCGTCGGAGAGGTCATAGATGTGACCAACTTTATCGACAAGCACATGTTTCTTGCCAGAATGACGTTCCGGCTGATCGAAACCCTTTTCGGCCGAGACGGCGTCATCTCTTGATCTCATCGATTTGATAGCATCAGAACTCCTAGACTGGGGCGCAAAGACGTAAAAGTCGATTGTGTTCTTTTCACTGTTATGGGAGTCAACAACGTTTGAATCCCAACGACAAGCCATGATGGCCTTAGCCATAGGATCGGAGATATATGCCAGCGAGACACTCTGTTGGAATTTGTGGTCCTTGAGGAGAGCACGAAGAGGGCTTTTATCAGCATCACAGTCAGGGTCAATCATTTCGTGCCAGGTGGACTTCAACTCTCGGGCTTTCAGTTCGGGGCCCTTCGCCTTGACTGCATCGAGGAATGCATGGGAAAGTTGGGGAGGAGCGACGGATGAGATCTTCCCGGTGCTCCAGTCGATCGTGCCAGTCATGAAGAATGCCTTATAAAAAAGCAGAGTCTCGGCGGCCTCGGCAGCGTGTTTCTTCTCGTCAGCATCGGGGGCAACTGCTGTCGTGGTGCCTGATGCAGGTGCCGGGGCAGCTCCCCAAGGGGAAGAAGAAGGCGCCTTCTTTTGGATGCCCATAATTGTGATGAGCTTCTCTGATTCGTGAACGGGCGCTGCATCTTGCGGATAGACGGAAATGTTCGAGATGGGGCCGGAAGTCGGCCAATGCTCGGCACTGTAAGTCACATGGATGAATTCTGTTTCAGAGCCGGAAGCCGCGATCGCCTCGAAGATAGTGTTCATGTCTTTGATTTGGTCGACGGCAGCCTTCATCGAATTGATCCACTCTTCGGCCTCGGGAGCAATAGCGGAAAGTTCACCAAGCACGTCGTGCTCACAGATGTCACCAACCGCTTGGGGAGAATGCATGGGGAGTGGGAAAAGGATCGGGACCGAGAGGATGACGAGGTCGTCCGTGTGATGTTCGAAAGCTGTACCCTTGAGGAGGTCGGTGGGGAGTATTTTTCCGTGGACGGAACCCCCGGGAACATTTTTCTTGAGGGCAACATGAGAGGTATAGCCGATGGAATGAGGAGCGATCGTGCCAGCACCAGTGAAGGATTCAACCGAATCGTAGAGCGAGCCGACGATGTGTTTCAGTTTGCCATCCCTGCCATTTATAGGAGTAAGGGCATGGAGAATCTGAATCTGATGATTCTCGTTGACCATGGCGGCGGAGGCGAGGCGGCGATCGTCGAACCAGTTGAGCTTGTTGACGATACGACCAACGGCGATACTCCTAAACCAAGCGCTCAGACTCTCAGGAGGGAAGTATGATTCTGACCATTTCTTTGGATTCAACTGAGAAAGAAATGCGAATAGAATGGAAAAGTCAGGAATGCGGTCCCTAAAGACAAAATACAGCATTGGCTTCAACGTAATGTCCAAATCGGGACGAAACGAGACGAACTGCCGGATATCCGGCCAAGTTCTCATACAAAGTATCGAATGGATACTTCGAGTGAAAAATCAATGAGCAAAGTAGGCTACATTGATGCGAGTTGCCAGATATCAAGGCTGCACTCTCATACGATATCAAGAATCGAGTTTTAACGCTAAGTCAATAGCGATAGACTATAGCAAGTCGAGCTGCCGGATATCAGGCTGCGCTCTGGAAAGAAAGGCCTAGAAAGGCGGATCGTCAAAGGGGCCGGATATCCGGGCACGTTTGAGATCGGAAAGAAGGGAGGTCCAGCGGTAGAGCGTTCCGAACCGCCGCAGAGCCATAGGCAGTGGAGAGTCTGGAAAAATAAAAAGAGACAGCCTAGGTAAAAGCACGAGACGCCAGCATGGTCGTGTCGCGGCCATGCTTGTGTGGCGCCTCGGCTCACCGAGATCGAATCGATCGAAAAATCCAAGCAAACCAAAACCATGGCGCGTCAGCTACGCGGAATCCTCAAAAGGCACCAGGTGAAGACCCGGTGAAGGAAGTGTTGAAAAATCGTTCTAGACGATGTTGGAGGATGAATTGATGGACGTAGCTCTTACCATGGTGGAAGCTTGGTGGCGAGCTAGGGTGATAGAAGGAAAGGTCTTTTGCTGGATGTCGAAATAAACGAACAATGAATATTTCCAATGACGATAAAGAGAGTCGAATCGAAGCGACGGCGCGCTTCGATATCAAGTCTTTGCACAAAAGGATACATTCGAATGGCAAGCATGATTCCGAGGATACCTCGAGAATCTTGCTGCGACAAGGGCAATCAGCGAAGTGCCGATTGCTCCGGCAGTGAGTATCTTGTGTCGTTGCAATGACAGAATGATTCCAATTCCTGAGGATCCCCAATAGGGCACGCAAGAAGAAGTGGCGGGAGAGAGGCATTACCCAAATTCTTAAATGATGGTGAAACGGAGGGAGTATAATTTTGTATCCCAGAGTTTCGTTTGGGTAAGTCAAGCTTCCGCCGATTTTCATATTTTTGTCTCAACCTGATTCTCGGCAGGACAAAAATAGGAAAAACTC